>CALNXK010000185.1:275000-340000 GCA_942486035.1 Porites lobata | reverse complement strand
AAGAGGTGGGTTGCCATGAATTTTCACGGAACCAAAAGTTGGTACAGGTGGATTCCCATGATCTCTGGGCATGGAAACAAAAAAAATTGTTATCCATGGGAATTGAAATCCTAGGGCTTGAAATACTGATTTAACCTGAGACTGACTTTACTGACACAGCGCAATGTATTATATAAATTGATATTTTGAGAATAGTAACATTTGTGTGTCATTAAAGTGAACAGCCGCAAAGAAGAACGTAGAAATATTTTTGAAGTTTGGCAAAATAAATTCTTGTAGTTTGGAGTACTTATTGGAAGTTTAGGCTAAATAGGTTCTTAATTAGGTTCTTAATTTTTATGAAGAAGGATACTGTTGTTGATTACAAGAAATTGCTCTAAATGGTATTTGTCCTCCATATTAGACATTTATTTACCAAAAGTCTAACAAAACTAGTTTAACAGCTAGAAGGTATATGCAGTTTTCAACAATGGTTGTTCACATTATACATTTATTAAATAATTATATCAAAATGTTTGTGAAAATGTAGTCTAACTCCACATATAAGAACCTGTTGATTTTTCTTGGCTAAACTGGTTCTTATATTTTGGAGTATTAAAATGACAAATTTCTGCCAGCAGGTTCTTAAAATTCCTAGGTTCTTCTCCACGGCATTTTACTGTATTTACAACAATGTGAAAAATATATATTTCAACTATAATATTATTGACTCTCACCACGATATTATGTGTATTACTTTAGGCATGATGTTGAGATCTCCAGCCAGGTCAGAGCTGCTGCACCCAAAGCACCATCAGTGTTTTATGCAACACCCACAGACATTCCAAAAACACAGCAGTTTGGTGTGTCATTATCATGGTATGTAATGACCAGGGCTGTCATTTAGTGCCGCAGGGCCAGCAATTTCCCCCTGCTACTATGAACATAGCCCCCGGCTACTACGAAAAATGAACCAAAAGAAATCCCTTGCTGTTTGATTACCCGCCTACTTGTTGTGTTTACCCGACAACTTGAAATCCTAGTGACAACCCTGAATGAAAGTTTAATTACATTTGTTGCTTTTTTGTAAGCCTGAAGTGATTGGTAAGTTAACCTTTTGTGACCCAAGAGTGACCAACATCACTTTTCTTCTAAAAATATCCATGTATCATAAAGAGAAATAGTTATGAGAATTAGTAAAATAAACATCAAAGGGAAAATACTTTGGTAAGTAATTTTTGAAGGAAATCTATCGGGACCGGTCTGGAGAATTTGTGTGTGGATGTTACAGGTCAAATTTGATTTCAGGTTAAAATTTGGAACCTACAATTGGCGACAAAATTAGTTGAGACACTTCGCCCTAAAGGGCTTGTGAAATGTTTTGCTAACTTAATGCTGTCCTACTGTTTGAGCTACACGTAGAAAACAACAAACACCCCCAACTTTGATTGGAGGGGAGGGGTGTGGATTGTTGTGTGTGCTGAAGTTATGCCATTTGAGGACATTGTCTCAACAATTTTGTTGCCAATTGTAGGTTGTTCTACACTGTATATTTCCTTTGTCTCCAAGCCCTACGAGACAAACGAAACTGAGAATCAACGAGGGTTAAAAAATTTAAACTTGACCTTAAGCCTGGATATCAGCGCTTGAAGGGTTAACTGATTTGTCTTTCAAGAGTAGTGTATAGAAACTCCAGAGAAATGATGACGAATGATGAAGAACATGTTAATGAGAAACTCCTCTCTTGTACATGTAATTTCAGTTTATAATATTTTCTTTCAAAGGTTTTTTGCACAAAAACATCAAGGATTACATTTTTTCTGACTTTTGAGAGAAGCCAACAACCTATTTGGTGATAAATTTGTGTTTTATCCTCTTTTTAAAAAAACGTGCTCATAATATTATAATAATTATCACTCATATGTATCTTTTTTGCCATTTAGTAGTCTGTTCAGACATCATGAAGATTGTTGATTGTTATCCTTTTCAGGATGAGAGAGAAAAACGATGGGGAGTGCATTCCACTTGTATTGTCAACATCAGTGACATTTTTACGAGAGTCTGGTAGGAATCATAGGCAAAGCTGAACAGATTATTTAGTCCATTGTTTTAGTATTTTTTCGCTTTTAACACATGCATTTTTGAGGCAAGATGTTGATTGTTGAAAATACAAACTGTTTACTTAATCAGAAACTTACTTAGTCACTATTTTCATAGTATCTTTTGATTGACAAAAATTTTTGATCAACTGTGTCACTTTTTAACATCAAAAATCTGGTAAGATAAATTATCAAGAGAGTTTTAAATAGCGAAATATCAGTTGATACTTCTAGGCTGTCTAGGGATCCATATCGGTCAAATCCAGCCAACATCGATGTCAGAATCTTCGCTCTTTGTTATAACTGTGTTGCCATCGTTAGTCTGCACTTACTTTAAACTTGAGGTTGCAAAGATGAAATATGCAAAGTCTTGTTAATCAAGCAAGAAACTGAATGAATTGAATGATTTTGTACCTTTTAGCTAATTCTTAGTATTTTGGAATAATTCTCATTTTTGGAGTAATTCTCTTGTCTGTTAGACAGGTCCTTTTATTAGTTAGGGGCATCTGATAAAATTGTAACAGCTTAGAGGGGGTGTTTATTAGATAAGAGGCATTTACTTGGAAGTGGACATTTATTAGGTCATTTATGGTACATGATTTTACCACCCCAACAGAATAAGTATTTACCCAGGGTAACTCTTAGAGGCACTCATCACACATTTAAGGCCACAGGTAATGGTACTTTACCCATACCTGTACACTGGGAATGGTTAATCTTAACATTCCTATTACATGCCTTTTGTAATTCCTCTTCTTCTGGGATGCACCCCTTGCCCCAAAGAAAGGTGTTAACCAGACCTATATTTAAAGGTTTTTTCTTAATATTAGCTCTAGAAGTTGAAGGGATTTTCAGAAGATCTGCCAACATGAAAACTGTTAAAGAATTCTGTGTAATGTTTAATGAAGGTTAGTGGTTTAGTATGAAGCATTTTACTTAACCACCGTTCACTGATAACAAAACTATGATACATGTAAGTAATGTTTTAATCATTTTCAACTTCTTTTGGACTTAGGTAAATGAAAGGAGGAAAATAATTATATCCCTTTAAAGTAACACAACACAACAACTTTGTTGTCGACGTGTTTAGCTAATGCAAGCTAATTTGGGTCAAAAAGGGAATAGATAAATAGTAAAGAAATGTACAGTTTACTAAAAGAAATGTCAATGGTAATTATAAAATGTGTTTATAAATTATTCTACAATGCCCTTAAATTTAAATATACAGGGAAATGCTAAATATATTTCTAAAATTCTTAAGAGCTACAAAGTATACGGAAGCTACAATTGTCGTTTAAAAGACCTACAAGGTTAATACTTCGTATCCTGGAGTTCAAAGATTTGTCTTTGACTTTACTGTCCAATCAAGACCCTATATATGGTCCAAAGTATTTCCTAGAATGTTTCCTGTAATATACAGTATTAAATCTAGGTGTATGAAAATTCCTTATTTCTCAAGTGATAGTTGGAACACACAATCTGTTAACTGTAACAACCAAATTGTCATGAAATCTGTGTCAAGTGAGTTCATTTTGTCAATAATGCAGTTGGCTTTACTGCAACTTGTTTCGAAACTATAGACCAATAAGATTCCAAATCTTCTTGCTAGTCTACTATAGCTTTTTATTCTAGATAAAATATGAGTGGGAGATATGTATGGGCATTTATAAGTGGTTACATAATTACAGGCAAAGATGTTAACTACAGTAACCCGGATGACATCCACTGTGCAGCAGTTATTATCAAGAGATTCTTGAGAGAACTTCCTGACCCAATCCTCACATTCAAACTTTATGAGACAATTATTACTAGCACAAGTAAGTGTCAGATTTCAATCCACAGTTTTCAAGTATTCCCAGATCTCTTAACTGGCAACCCACAAGGGGAACCCAATCATAGACCTGTCAATATGTTCATAACAGACTGCATTGAACAAAAGAGAAAAATTAAATGTGAAAAAGTGTCAGAGGCACACGGGACTTAAAATCAATCTGACTCTTTAAGAATCAGTGACCCCTTATCTTAACGCATTGTTATATCAATAAATGAAGGATGTCTACTCAGGAAGCTCTGTGTAGTTAATTAGATCAGTGAACTTCTGTGTTTTATTTATTTGAAGTTGTAATCTGCAAGGCTTTGTAATAGATTAAGGTTTTTGTTTTTAGTAGATATGTTATTTATGTACTTGTCCCCCTCCACGACTAGCTTTCCAGCTGTTTGCGTGGCAAGCTATCCAACCCCTGTATACAAAGAATAAAGTTGTTGTTGTTGTTGGAAATCAACAGAAATCGATGTATGACCTTCTCTTGACTAGTCCAGATATGATCTACCACTGATATACTTGTATAATTTATGGGAATCGTAAGAGTTAATGTCATTGAAGTAGCTTTGTGTTACGAACATCCTACATGCTGCTGGTATTGGAATGTCGGTAGGTGGCATAATTGCAAAGATGGTGAATGAACAGGGATGGGGTTTTTTCTTTCAAAGATGCATGCCACGCTGAAAGAAAAGCTAGCGGTATACACGATGTTTGTCTCACAAACCTATTTTAATGATAGTCCCCTCTACTAACTATGGTTTAATGGCCAAAGCTCGTACAAGTCCCGTAGTTGTCCATATTCTATGCCAACTTGTTGTGCTATTTAGGTTCTCAAGTTCGGTGCAATTATTGGTTGTGTTCGTTTGATGTTGATAATGATAACGATGTTCACGATGTTGATGATTATGATGATGGTGGAGGTGGTGGTGGTGGTGGTGATAATAATAGGGAATGTAAGTTCCAACGAGGCGACGACAAGAAGAACGTCTAGAAAACAATAGGTTTAATAAGCAAAACAACTACTTCGCACGTGCATCACGCTTTTTTGTTCTTTTCTTTGCCGTTTTTGCAAAACTATGACGTGAAGATACCTAATTTCGCGTTTTATGGAGAACGTAAACAAGCAGTGGCGAAATTTTCTCGCTCTGAACTTGGATATGGTCCCTTGGAATTCAAGTTCAGGAGGGTTCACCTACATTTGACAAAGTAAGTGGGTAGGAGTAATCGCGATAAAGACTGAAAGAAAATTATATTTTTTTTAGCGATATTCTTGTCGCCGTCGCGTCGTTGGATCTTAAGGTCTCTAATGATTATCCTTGCCCTGTTTTATCATATTTTCAACCATTTTTATTCGCTTTGCTGTATTTCTTCTGTAAGAAATTCCAGACGCAACAGAGAAACTGAAAGTGGTATGGTGCATTCTACACAATGAGCTACCAGAAGAGAACTTTGTTGTACTCAAATTTCTGATGGAGTTTCTTAATGAGGTATGGTCAGGGTTCTATTAAGGATTTATCGTTTGGGGGAGAAGTCCCGGATCATTTTAACTTTCTGGGAAACTGCACACCTACCCCTCCCCTAAGCCAACATTTTACCTTAAGGGAGAAGTAAGTATAAATGTTGGCTTAGAGGTAGGTGGGCAGTCTCTCAGAAAGGTAAAAGGATCCCACGTCCCGAGTGGCCGAAGGCCACGAGCTTCCTGGGGGGGTCCGGGGGGCATGCCCGCCAGGAAAGTTTTTTTAGATGAATATGCGCTGAGATGATATCTGGTGCATTTTGAGCACAATTTTGAGAAATGTTACAGTGTGTGCACCGACCTCGTCGCGTTTGGATGATTTTTATAGTTACTGATATACCTGATTGAAAAAACGTTGTCGCTCAAAAGTATAAACCATGAACCCCATACTCCGCACGGGAGTTAATTTCACCCAAAGACTTGACCACATAACGTGAAAAAAAATTAAATGATAACTCCACATTTGTTAATTGGTGTTAGCGACGTGCTGCTTGAGTGATACGGATTTAGAAAGGTAAGAGTTCTTCGTCTACCATTCCTTGTCGAATTGGAGTTTGGAATTGTCAAGAGGCAGTCGCGAGTACCAATACATGTGTACGAACTCTTCATTGCTCTACTAGGCCGTTTTCGGTGACCTTTTTTCCCAACAGATCATCGAGCGCTTATTATAAAGGGCGGCCATCATAGTTTTAGTAATAAAATGAATAAATAAATAAGTGAATTAATAAATGTCGATTTAGTGGCAGCACTGTAGAAACACAGTTTAGCAACGTCTTTATTGTTTCAGGTCTTGGATTATTCCGCTGTAAACAAAATGACGGCCATGAATCTGGCAATTGTGTTTGGACCGAACATTCTTTGGTCCAGATCTCAAGCGGCTTCATTAGAAGCCATGGCACAGATCAACTCTTTCACCCTTCTGTTGCTGGAAAACGTCAGTTATCTGTTTGGAACCTCTTGACCTAAAAGTGCTGTATTGCATTCTTGGAGTAAACTTTATGACTCTGCGGGCTTCTTCATGAGAGTAGTAGAAGAAAAAAGCAGTTCTGGCACGCCCTATCATTTATACCGATAGGTCTTTTTTGTCCATTAAGATAACTATCATTTCAAACAGTTTACTCACTCACTTGTCTTCGGATATAAGTAGATGTACATGTTTAAATTATGAAACGTTGTAACGGGAGTGTACGTAAGAATTATGCTTCATGGAGTGCAAATGCTGGACATTTCGTGTTTAAGGCGGAGGAATATCAGAAATATTATCAGCTCGACATTAAATGTGGATCACCATAACAACACAAATGCTGTAAGATTTGCGTTCTTGTCTATCTTGGTGCTGAATTTAGTCAGATGTAAATACAGTACTGTTCTACGTATGTTTTTCTTTGTTCACACCGAGGGTCGCCCAACAATCGCCTCTTATTGAGCTGGGAAAATAAAGTTTAAAGTCGTGAAATTCTTATTTTGTGACTTGTTCAGCTGTTCTCACCGATTGGGAACGCATGCGCTGTTAAAGTAATACACGGTGTCATAAAATGGCGAAAGCAATGTGGCCTCCCACCCTGACACTGTGCATCCCAACACCCACCCCCTTGGTACATTTTAACTCAAGGTGGCCTTCTGTTCTCGCATCCAGCGTTCAAGGCGAAACAAACGAGAAGAACACCCAATTTTAACACGACCACGCAAGAGAAGATATATGAAAGCTGCTAAAATTCGACCTGATCTCTGAACAGCGACAATCCTGTGGGAAAATCTTTTACCCGCCCTTCTTTTCTCTCACGGCTTAAATTTGTTTAGTTCTTTTTAGGTTAACGTTATTTTTCCAAGGGAGATTTTCATTTCCTTCTTTTTGCAATTTCGTCTATTAGTTTATGATTATCTTCTTGATTTCCACGGTTTCTTCGAAAATTAATTGTCGCTCGTAATTGCCTCACAGTTTAGCTTTTTTTTAAAGTAAAAGTTATTTTACTTCGTTCTTTTTCCCCTTTCTCTTCATTTGCTTATTAGTTTAATTGCTTGTCTACTTCAAGACATGAAGCGCTAAATTCCTGGGCTTAATTAAAGTAACTTTTTTTCAACTTTACAACTTTTCCTGGTTTAATAGAATCGTTATATTTTAAATAGTCTGTTTCAATTTCTTATTCACTCAGAGATGAGTTAGGGGGAAACTAAAACAGCGCCCGGAGAGCGGCCTGATCTTAGGTTACCAGTTACAGTAATGGCTTGACCGCGACAAAACAGTGGGAAAAAAATGAGAGCGGTCCTATTCAGAAAATTTAATTTAATATGAAAAGTTTAGCAGAAAGCTTCGCGTAGAAGTTAGGGGTTATGGGAACTCAGAAATCGCCTATTACTTGACGGCGATCGCGAAAGCTCAGAAACGTGCCTTCAAGATTTAAACGTTTTTCGTGAAATCTGCCTTGATTAGCTCAAGCCAATGAAATACCGTAAATTCCGAAAATAAGCCCCTCCTTGTATAAGCCCCTCCAAATATGAGACCCCAAAACGGTAACGCAAAAAACCCTTCATTAAATCGCCCCTCCAAATATAAGCCACCCGGGGGCTTGTATTTGGAAAATTGCCCTCAAATACTAAGTAAAACAAAGCGAAAAACGATAAATTTACTTCCAACTGTAAGGCTGGCCCAATCAATTTTGAAACGCAAATTTCCCTCCGTAGATAAGACCCTCCAAAAATAAGCCCCTCAAAAAAGGCCTTTGAAAAATATAAGCCCTGGGGCTTATTTTCGGAATTTTACGGTAGTGCTTAACTCCTGTCTGTGAACATCCTGGGAGACCCAGGGGCGGTCAGGAAACTCGGGGTTAAAGGAAATCTCTTCAGTCGCAATGGATCGGGAAAATAAACACACAGCAAGCAAAAACAAGTAAAGTAAATAAGGTAAGGAGTATTTCATTGAAAATTCTAGCGAGTATTTATCTTCTTGTCTCTTAATTTTACCTGAATTCCCATACAAGACCATACAAATCCTTTATGTTCACGGCCATTTTTAAGGATTACGCAATTTGAAACCACTTGTCTTTATCATTAAACTCTCATACTGCGCTTGGATTGGCTGTTGTTCATTATGATGCTCAATCAACATCAAATTATTTATTGACCATTATCGAGTTTAACTGAGATAATAAGCGTCTTTTATAAATTTTCAAACATTACTCAGTTCATTAATTTCGCTTTGTTCACAGAAAAAGTGGCTTTAGTAAAAAATCATAAGATAAGCTTAATCGGACCTAAGCACCGTCTCTGGCTGCGGAAACGAAATCCATATGAAGCTATCCTCGCAATGATACAGGTAAGAAACGGCGAGTCGTAATTCAACCCAACTCAAAGCAACTCTGATGAGTTAATGCTACAAGAAACTAGCCCTGCTCGAACTATTTTTCGTATTCCTTCCGCCGATTTTCACTTATATTAAACCCCTTATAAATACCGTCTGGCGTGCGAAAACCGAGTCGCAAAAACGAGAGATGATAGAAGATGTAATGTATCAACAATCTCGCACATATTCATCTCTGTACGGTTTTTCAACCCTGCAGAGTTATTCGTAGAGGTATTTCAGCCCAAGTAACGATAGAAGTTTCTGTGATGACGCCATGATCGTGTCCCACAGAACATCTGTTTCACGGTTGTTTCTTAGTTTAAGCGACACTAAATAAAAATTAAGAGAGTGCTTAAATAGAGACTGAATCCGGTCAAATCATAAGTCGTGTGGTCATTTTATACCCACTTAGGGTGAGCCACCATTTTAAATTTCGAGCGACGCGAAGACCTAATAGAAATTCAAACGTGATTCCTAAACGAAAAATCATATTGACCTGAAAACTTTTAAAAACTAAGATAAGTTTTTAGGAAGTCCTGTGCCTTCAGTATTGAACCATGAAACGTAAAAATCAAAAGGATTGATGATAAATTGTATTTCGTATTTCAAAATGTGATGCAAACCAGCGAGGAGGTAAAAATGCTTTTAGTTCAGTTTATCACTGTAACACTTCACTGAGTTAGATGATGGGATTACTAGAGGATAGCTAAAATATCATAAAAAAGAAAGTTCGATGCAAATATCACAAGGGCTTAACTAAAGTCTACGAATCTGATAAGAGAGCGTCTAATCGTCCAGTAATTGTGAATTTTTTTGGCTGCCCGTACGCAAATGTTTAAAATGGAAAAGCCGAGATTATCAGTGATAAACCATATTTTCAAGCAGAAAAATAATTTACTTTAGCATCTAAATGAGACATTCTTGGCAGAAATTTAAATTCCTTTAAACTCCTGTAGTGTTTCCCCTATTTTTGTAAAAGGCAAAGTTTAACTGCTGTCACAATTTTCGTTTTAGTCTAGATATTTGTTAACTTTTACTGTTTAAGTGACCTGAAATTATACGCCATCTTCTTTATGCTCGTGTACCCCCAGGGAGGTTAAAAACCTCACATGTCTACCCCCACTAAGTACATGTATCTTTAACAATATTACATATCAGCTCTTTGTTTCTCCTTAACCCAGTACCTCACTGCTACCCTCTCTGGCACTTTTTTTCATTGTGCTGAACGTGTAATATTTTCGCGTTAAACCTTATTATTTGGACGTGGCCCAAATAGAGTAATCGAAACGGCTTGTTTTGACGCAAAAGTGCCATAGGCACGCAATACGTGCTAACGTAAACAAGGAAGTAAACAAGCGAAGCGACACTACATATTATATAAAACGTGTCTTCGGAATCTCACGCAAAATGTAGTTTTTTATTTGGGCGTGGCCCAAATAGAGTAATGGAAACGGCTTGTTTTGACGCAAATGTGCAATAGGTACGCAATACGTGCTAACGTAAACAAGGCAACTAAACAAGCGAAGCAAGGCGAATGTCTGCCATGCGAACGTCTTGTACAAGGTAAGAGGCATGTGGGAAAGAAAGCTCTGCTTGCACACGGCACTTAATCGCACTTTTACGATCTCTAAAGTTAATCTGAATCTTCAGTATTTTTGCCTCATCGAAATTTGGAAGTCTGAAGTCCAGGGATGAAATCTATCAAAAATATTTGGAATATTAACGTCGGGTTTTGGTCACACCCAATTGATCGCAAGCAACGAACCTTGGGCGCGATCCATTCAACCAAAATTCCAACCGGTCCGACCGGGAAAATTGGTCCACCTCAAAAGGAGGACCCATTTTTTTCGAAACTTTTCTGGTTGGACCGAACCGATCCATTGAGTTTTGGACCGAAATTTCCGGAAATTTTGGTCGAATGGATTGCGCCCCTTGAAACACAGAAACACAAAAAACGGATCGAAATCCACCAATCACAAATCATAAACAATGACCTTTTGAACCCGTTGAAGAAAACTTTCGTTTCCTAAGAGGTCCGCTAAGATGATTGACGTCTGACATTTTTTTGACGAGAGGATCGAAATGCACCAATCATAGAAAGACAGTTTTAATTGCATGTTTCCTAAGAGGTCATCTGAATTTGCTGTTTTCTTTATTTTATGTCCATTTTTTGTGATTGGTCGATTTTGTTAGGTCGAGTGGATGATCCAATGAGGGACGATTTGGATATCGTTTGATCCGAAATTTTTCGAAGCAGCAGTGAGAAGCAGTTTGGATAACATTTGGCCGCGGCGTTTCGGGGGACGTGCTAATATATTGTTCAATCATGTTATCCCGGGTTAAACTTACAAATGCGCAGACTGTTCGCGGTAGGCCCACACTAAAAAAATAACACTGAGTGTTTTCGGAATGGGCTGGTCCGCGAACTCAAAGACAAGACATTCAATGACATGAAAGACTCATGGACCCCATAGACGTAATAACAAATCGGAATGTCAGGAGTGTACGTGTAAAATGGATAAGAGTTTTAACAGAGGAATAGGCTTCTAAGTAAGAATTTGCCTCTCTGTACATGTAATTATCCGTTTTATAGTGCTTAAAATAGTTTGAATCACCGGGTTAATTTTGGCCAATTTAAGCTTTGTACTGATATAGAGAAGAATCCACGACCTTCAGTTATGTAGATTCTACAAAAATAATTAATGCTCCATACGGTCAAGGAAGTGTTGCAGGATTTGGGGAAAATGGTGGACAACGTTGTGTCGCAATGAGTCTGTGCACTTTAATTTACAGTAAGATAACATAGATGACTTCAGTTGATGATATGACTCAAATAATGATTGTTGGTATTCAATTATATTCTTGTCTGTCACTGCTTGCAAGACAATCTATGTCAATGTTAACAGAATTGCCATGAATGGTTACAGTGTTTAAGCAATTTTTCCACCTTGAATACAGTGACAGTTATACTTGTAACATCCATCACTACTGTATATGCCACTCACAGGTTACAGCATTTCAAACACTCTTGACACTGAACTACAACTCATTCATTTTAACGGTGGCAATTATTGGTGTTGGTGTCTACAGCACTGAGGCTGGGGTATATAATGTATTTGATTCTCATGCTAGAGATATGTATCATAACAGTCATAGTGAAGGGACATGTGTATTGTTGGAAATACCATCCATGCATAAATTAGTACCATATTTTCAGACTCTGCATAGGAATGAGGATATATATGTACTTAAAGGGGTACATATTGCCACCTTTGAACCTCATCTTTTCTCAAGCAATGTTGAAAATTGTATTATATCAAATGTTAATAGTTACCAATGTTCCTGTAAACAGTGCTGCCCTATAGCAGTTTATGCAATGTGTTACTCTCTTATTAATCCTTGTGGATACTGGACTTAAGGAACTTTATTTGCCCTTGTTAGTAACCGGAATACACTGTACAAAGTTATGGGTGTGAAAACACATCTGTCAGTATCAGTGGAGCTGAGATAAACCTTACTCTCCGGGCTGTAACCACTTATGTCCTATGTTGCAATTTGGTTCCAAGCATGTCTGCATTGAAGATGTGCATATTTTCAAACATTGTCGTGAAATGACACTATTTTTGTTGTGGATTGGGTCATACTGTATAAGCTGTGTGGTTCAGCAAACAAGTGGAGTAAAGGATTTGTCTTCTCTGGTAAGATATGATGACCGTTCTTTAGCTGCAATAAGGCATGTTCAAAGTATGATACCCGTAGTACGACCACGCTCAAATATACGCTCACACAGCGTCTTGTTTTTTATCCTTAACACTCCCAGGCGGTTCATAAAAACACTCTTTTAATATCTCCAATTTGAACTTGAATATGCATCACCATATTGACATATGCAGACTTTAAAATTAGAATACGCTCCCACGAAAAACCTGAAAACTTAGACAGCACGTGATCAAAACATGTTCTTACGGCGCCAGAAACGTTGTCAATTTCAAGAGAGAGACTAACCGACAACGTTTCATTGGCCAAAACTGACAGGTTGAAATGTGAAACTACGCGCAGAATTCGTCGCCCTTCAAGGATGGCAAGTGAGCCAATGGGTGCCTTCCATTTACGAAAAAAAACCGGAAATTTCGGTGGCAGCAAAAGTGAAATTTCCGATTGGTAAAAAGTTGTTCCATTTGGTCGTAAACCCCGGTACGTGGCCGGGTGCCCGACCGTGGACCTGGAACTGGTACAAACTACGAGAAACGTAAATGGAACACGACATTCCGTTCGGAAATTCCAACCGGGAAAACGGGACCACCTTTTTAGATTTTCCACTTTTTCTGGGAATTTTCCAGTGGGACGAACCGACGAAACGTGTTCCATTTACCGCCGAACCGGAAATTCCGGAAATTTTGACTAAATGGAAAGCGCCCAATGATACCATTTGATCCGAAATTTTTCAAAGAAGCAGCAAGAAGAAGCAGTTGGGATAAAATTTGGCGAAGGTGTTTTAAGTGACATATTGTTGAAGTATGTTATCGAGGGTTAAACTTACAAATGCACAAACTGTTTGCGGTAAGCCCACACTAAAATAACACTGAGTGTTTTCATAATGGGCTGGTCCGTGAACTCAAAGAAAATCAAAGGAAATTGTCAAGACATTCAAAGAGCATGGACCTCATAGACGCAATGACAAATCGGAATGTCAGGAGTGTACGTGTAAAATCGATAAGAGTTTGAACAGAAGAATGTGTATCAAGTTTGAGAGTCGCAAGATTTGTGTAGGTGGTAATCGGTGTGACAATAGTGATTTTGATTTTCACAATGTGGAAAACGAGGAGTTGCCTGTGATAAAAATCTCTTCCGATGAAGGAAGAGAAGGTTGTCAACAATTGAAACCAAAAGGGACTCAGGCTTCTTTGGGAACTACGTTGATAGCGGTAACAATTCTCCTTATTCTTTCAATTTTGCTTAGCAGAGTGACTGTTATAATCTACTTGTTTTGCATTATCAGCAAGAGACTCAGTGTTTTGATGTCAGTGAGGTGACGACAAGAAAAGGTAATAATTCAGTTGTACAGAATGAAAATTGTTTGTGGAGGAAATAAAAGAAGTTGAATTGAGATCTTGTCGTGGGAAATTTATTCATAACAGAACTTACAATCCAGTTGGTTAGTCATTTTTCTCGACGCGGTCGTGCACGAAGCAGACTACCGATGAAGAAATTAAAATCTTTGTTAAAGAAAACACGGAAAGCGAGACTATTTGTATGGAAAGAAATTCTGAAAATACACCATTGTCGTCTAAAATTCATTGCTACGTTATTAAAAAATAGAAATTGTTTGTACTTACACCGGTACAGAGGTAAGTGTAAGAGTGTGAGGTTTTTACTAGGGGCAAGTCCAAAATTAGTTCGAAAACAAGGGAAGGTTTATCTGTTGTCTAAGCATAAAAGAAGAGGCTATTTAGGTGTGGTGAGGTATGAAAATAGGGTTTTAAGTAAGTCTTTGTCCCTCTGTACATGCAACTATCCATTTTATGATGCTTACGAGAGTTCGATTCATCGGGTTAATTTTGGCCAATTTGAGCTTCCTACTGATATCCAGAAGAATCCAGGACCTTCATTTTATGTTGATGCTACGAAAACGATTCATGCTCCATACTGTCAAGGAAACGTTGTAGTATTTGGGGGAAATGCGGGACAACATTGTGTTACAATGAGCTTGTGTGCTTTAATTTACAGTAAGATAAGAAGGATTACTTCTGTCAATGATATGATTCAAATAATGACTGTTGGTAGCCAATTATATTCTAGTCTGTCATTACTTTCAAGACAATCTATGTTAATGTTAACAAAATTGCCAGAAATGGTTACAGTGTTTGAGCGATTTTTCCAGTTTGAATACAGTGGAAAGTTATACTTGTAACATGCATGGTTATGCCAGAATTGAGGGGTATCACTACTGTATGCCACTTGAAACATTCTTGGCTCTGAAGTACAACTCATTCATTTTAACTGTTGGAATTATTGGTGTTGATTCTCATGCTAGAGATATGTATGGTAACAGTCATAGTCAAGGTACATGTGTATTGTTGGAAATGCCATCCATGTATAATTTAGTACAATATTTTCGGAGTCTATATACATATAAAGTGTTTTCACATGACGTCACGGCGGCCATATTGGTGTCCCAAAACAATGAAACGGCGGCCATGTTGGTGCCCCAAACGGGTCCTGTGGGAGTTGAACTCTTTTCTTATGCAAACGTTTTCTTTTGTTCCAATAAATTTGCATAGATGCTGGCCACGTGAGTGAAAACACTCTATATAAATGAAGACCAGGGTAGATTTCCCCTCATTGGAAGCAAGATGTCTACCGAGCACCAACTCCGTATACACTTCTTCTCGATTTTCTTCATAGTTGCACTCATTTACCAAGAAATTGAAGGTATGAACGACAGCAAAATTGATGTTTTGATGTTATTGAAGAACTGATTCATACATACATGCTCGTAAAATGTTGATTTAGTGATGAACAAAGACGAATCTTATTTCACGAAGGAAGAAATATCGTTTACAAGAAGTTACTTTTTAATTTAACACAGTATCTTTATGGGTAGAAAATGTCCAATAGTCGTACAGTAATACTTAACAGGGCTGAAAGCGAAGCTCTCGATAATATTTGTAGTTTGTTCAAACAAAAATAAAAACGTGTAATGCTAAGCGGCGAAGGCAACGCCGAAGAACGGTGAAAAAACAACAATAGGTCTAATTAGCAAAAAAGCAACTTTGCACGTGCAGCACACTTTGTTTGTACATTTACACTTTGCCGTTGTTTTGCACGACTACAACGTGAAACTTCCAGAAATTTTTTTTCACTGCCGCTCATTCTCTCCTTGCATTCGTGGCTGCTAGCATTTCTCATTTTTGTCACCGCCGCTACAAAATTTTCATTTGTTCTTCCAGCAAAAAAATGTGTCCTTTGCTTTTTATCTCACTTTAGATCTTTGTCGCCCTTTTTCTCGTTGAGTTTCGCTGGTCTGCCGCCTACTTTCTCTTTTTTCTCTGTTTTTCTCTTGCTTTATATTCCAAATTTGTGGACGTGACAATTAATCTAAGCTTAATGCTTTAGAAAACACGGATACAGAAACAATTTCCGCTTTCCGGTTTCGTCTTTCATCGACTCTTTAGCTGCCTCTGCTTTACAAGACGCGGGCGGCTATGCGATTTCCCGCCAAAATAACCCCGAGTTGCATTTGGATTGCCATACCTGTTGATCGAGTTATTTTACATTGGTATGCCAGTGGTGCGGACGGACGGTCGGGCGTACGGTCACGTGATTACCAAATTTTCTTGGATGGGTAGATTAGCACATTTTCTTTCCCATGGTGCTCCGCTGCGTGCGCTTCACGCGCGAGAGCTCCGCTAATATTTTGTTCTTGTTTGTACTACAGGACTCAGCTTCAAAGCAGGAAAATTCCATGTGACCACAACTTTGAGTCTGTTTGCCTGTAAGAATGTTTCTTTTGAGGAGCCTTTTAACGGTGGACAAGAAATCAAAATCTTCATTTCTAAAAGCCATGCAACGAAAAGTTCTACTAGTGGAAATGGCGCAGCAATTTGGGTGGAATCTGTGAATAACAAGGCATTTACTGTCTGTGTTTTGGAGTACGGAGATGGCTCAAGTGGCAATTCGCAAGTGAACTGGATGGCGCTGCAATCTGTACCTGCTGGCCCTCAACTAGGCACAGCTTCTTTAAACTCCTGGACTACGGGGACAAAGTGTGAAAGGATCGCTTTTGAAAAGGTTTGATTTGTTCAGTTCATCATTCTTTTAATTTCATTTCGTTTGCCTCCGATGAAAAAAAAATCTTTCTGCCTCTTCTGCTTTACACTCATTATTTCATATGTGCATTTATGAAAAGTGCTAGAGTCATGAGTTTCACCATTTTTGACAACGTTGTTGTGGTTGCTATTGCAGCCCAGATGGTGTTACATGTTTTCTTAGTATTACCCTGTTATGTCATCTTACATTTTTCTGTGTTTGTCATATTTTTTGAAGAGATGAAAAGTTTGATTGATTGACTGGGATAAGCTCACAAAATAATGTTAATATTATGGGGTATGGCACCTCTGGGAAACCGTGACGTCATGTTTTATGATGTGGCGGCCATATTGCTTGCCATCTTGGGTTTTACTTAAAATTCATTTTTGCTAAAATTTGTTTTCATGGCATAAAAAGTGAGAATTAAGTTTGAAGTATGCTATAATCTAATATGTTTATATCTGTAGTTTTTTTTACAAAGAAAGTAAGGCGCATTTTTCTTAGAAGTCGCTTAGTCTTGTGCTATTTATGACGTCTTATCTTGCTACCATAGCAACCTTCCATCACCAAATTTTAGCGGAATGTGGCTAAGGAATAAAATGAGCAGTTACCGGTAAAGAAAGTTTTAGGCTCAAAATCCGTTTTTGAAAATATTGGCCAAAACCTGTCCGTCTCAACCACTTCAGTAGTTAAATTTTAAGTTGTAAGTATTCAATCTCTTTCTTGTTCTTAATTTGTTTTCACAAAAAAAAAACAAATTAAGAACAAGAAGGAGATAAGCAGGGGTTTCGTTTCAGGCTGGACGCCGGACGCAACGTCCAGTAGTTGACACACGAAATAATTATTTTTTAAGCGTCGTTTTTTCCATTTATTAACCAAAGAAAGACTTGACCCTTATTTTACTCACTTAGGTATGTAATGCATACAATCGAAAAAAAAAAACGGAGAGATAATTCCTGTCATACACATGTATAATAAAATCATTATTCATCATTCCCCATCCCTTCCCCCCTCCCCTGCCAGCTATAATAATTGACCAGACAAGTTCGCCGACAACTGACCCTGATCTTTGATAAGAGAGCTAACATTTGCAAACTGATAATTATAATTGCCAAATCAGTCAAATATTTCTTTTTTTGTGAGCATTTATTAACGCCGTAAAAGACCTTCCCGGTTACCCAATTCCGGTCCAGGGAACACAGGAAATTGCATTTTAGAGCGTCCAATTTTTACAAATTTCCCGGGGAGGCATGCCCCCGGACCCCCTCTAGGAGTTCGCGTTCAACGTTGGCGCCAACGGTGTACGTCCAAATGCTACCAAAAACCCTGGATAAGAATGAAGGAAAAGAAATAGAGGAGCAAAGATGGGGCTTTAAAGGACCCGAAAGAGTAAACTGATTCAGCTAAAGAAGAAAACAGATAAAAATTTTGATCCAGAAAATTAAACAACTTTTGAGAAATAAGTGGGTCAAGTAAAATTATATATTACCAACATCGAAATTCATTGATAAAGTAACAGGCTGATTAAAAGATGGCAAATAAATTTACGGTTGAAGAAACTGAAAAAAAAAAAGTAAACAGTAGTTTATGTCAGGTAGATTCATTTAATATTTCTCAATAAGGACGACTAAATTTTACTTAGAAACACTTAGAAACTTTAAAAATCAAGGAGATGTCGAAAAGTCAAAAGAAGTAAATACCAAATATTGTTTCAGAAGAAATATAGAGGATTATATTGCTGATAAAGGTAAAAAGTCTGGCGCAGACTACCTTGCTCATTTTTGATGGAAAACTTTTAATTATTCATTCAATAAGATCTCACGTTTTGATTTTCATTTACATTTCTTATCGATATTAGATAAATGTGATTTTATAAATTAGCACTCTGATCAAATCGTTCCTTTATTTATTTGTTTTTTCTTTTTTTCGTGTTTCTGTTTTTGACCCTTCCACTTTTACAAAGCAAGTATAGTTACAAAAACATTCAAATTTCCGTATGCAAAATCCTAATAAATAAATTGTACTTTTGCAAAGGTCGAATGACAAAGAAGATCCATATATTTGAATGGAAACACTATGGGTCTTCGCTCACAGATTATGTTAGCGAATAAAATTATCTCGCCGTAATTTGGTCTACCAGTGAGGTTCAACCTCGTTCCTTGGACGAGATTGAGTGAGGTGGTCACTGTTTTTCGTAAATAGCTATTTTATTTAACGCGCCAATGTATCATCCCTGGATCAGCAACAGAGCTGCTTTATAGGGCAGACATATTACCTTGAACACTCCCCTGCATTATCTTTGTTAGCTGAAAATATACATATTTTATAATTATGGATGATAATATTTCTCTACTTTTTCTTCTTCTTTAGCTTTTCTTGGCTCTTCCAAATATCATGGTTACAGCTCGTCACCAGGTTCTCAAAAGGCCTCAAGACGCTTTGGCCGAGTGGGCAGAAGACGTCCGCAAGGACAGCTTTAAACTTTGTGCCAGAGAAACTAAGATTTTTGATGGAATTCATAAAAACATCAAAGTGGTGAGTAATATTCCAGTTACGTGATTTCTTCAGCTAAGTCTTGTTCTGTTATTAGTGGTGTCTTTAAACGTGACAGAACAAATTTTATCTACTGTAAAGCTGGCAATTTCATAAACAAGATTCAGATTGTTTTCTGTCTTTTTTTTTTTTTTACATCTTAAAAATGGTTGCATCAGTTGCATCTAAATTGATATTTAACCATATTGAATTTAGGGTTTTATCTGATTCCTTGCACTGCTTCTCTTTTTGTTATGAAACCTAATATCTTAATTTCTAACCGAGTACAAAGTTTATTTTTAGTATCATTTAAGAGCACATTTAACTTAATTCATATTTGATATTTAAAACCTGTCTGAGCCTTAAATTGTTAGTACAGTTTATCAATTAACTTTGAGAATCTATCACTTGTTTCCCTCCTGTTACGTTGCACAACCCATACTTTGTGTACTCTACACGACTCTTCGAGAAGACCACATCTTAAGGTGGCTCGACTGGATTTTTTTGGGGGGATACCTCCCAAGTTTGAGCATTAACTACGTCGCCATGAGTAAAGATATGGGAAAAAGATTACCACAACTGTATTATATAAAGATGAAAATTTCTCATGATCTGGGTTTTATTGCAATCGGAGTCACCATGGCAACGTAACAACGTGATTACATTTTTTATTTATCTTTGTGTTTCTCTGTTTTTTTACCAAGGTTTTTTTTAATTGCCTCAATTATGGCAAAGAAAAATCGAGAGCTTTTTCGAGGGAAGTTTGTACCTGCCATAATTGCCTCCCAATTGATGGCAAAGTTATCGAAAAAAGGTTACCACAAATTCTAAAGATGAAAATTTCTTAAGATCTGGGTTTTATTTTCGAGATATTTTTTCAAACTGTAAGTTTTTGAAGCATCATAAAAACAGTTTGAAATATGCATTTTCGAAATATTTCGTAATATCCACATCAAAGCAAAATAGCTAAATTTTTAATAAATGATAATGATAAGCTTTGGAAACGCGGCTTCATCTCATAGTGGTTTGATTCCATTAAAAACTGCGTACAAAAAAAGATTGTTTTCAAGGGAACTCTCGATTACTTTCCGAAGAAATATTGCTATGGGCGATCGCGAGTAAGAAGAATTTTATTAACTTTCATCAGCTGCTTTTGTTAAAGTTTTTGCACGTAATTTGGTCCATGCCTACAAATTTGGCATTTTTCAAAAAACCGCTCGATAATTTTTTTTATAAATTTGACAATCCCGAAATCAATTGCCAATAAACATACCCTGCAAGTTTCAAGACATTGAAAACAGAGAAGGCTTTTAAATAGGGACTCAAATATAACCAATTTTCCCCCCCAGGTTTTGTGTTTACAAGTGAGCGTCCTCATTATTCACTGGCATTGTTTCCAAGTTTCATATGCACGTGCACATTTGGCAAAAAGAAATAAATTTGCATCAAAAGGAACTCTCGATTAATTTCGGAAGAAATATCCGGAATATGCTAATAATTGGCTGGTGTCACAGATAGCAGTGAGAGCCGAGACGGTGAACGTCACGGCTCATCGTGTAAGATGCAATACTTAGTTATCTTACTCGGGTTATAATTTCACAGAAACTCTTACAAAGAGTTGATGTGATGTTATAATATATCACTAATTTCTTTACCCGGTTATTAGCATATTCGGGAGATTTAACCGAGGGTCCTTTTTGATGCAAATTCTATCTCTTTTCTAAATGTGTACGTGCATATGAAACTTGGAAACAATGCCAGTGAATAATGAGGACGCTCACTTGTAAACACAAAATCTGTTTTTAATGTTCTTAAAATTTGCAGGGTATATTTATGGACGATTGATCTCGGGATTGTCAAATTTATATAAAAATAAATTTATCCAGCGGTTTTTTGAAAAATGCGAAATTTGTAGGCATGGACCAAATTACGCGCAAAAGCTGTAACAAAAGCAGCTGAATGCAAGTTACTTAAATTCTTCTTACTCGCGATCGCCCGGAGCAATTCTCCTCTTTTTTCGTAAGCAGTTTTCAATGGAATCAAACCACTATGAGATGAAGCCGCGTTTCCAAGGCTTATTATTTTCTTAAAAAATTAGCTAATTTTGTGGATAGCATGCTATTTCACTGTTTTTATGATGCTTAAAACTTCGTTTCAAAATATCTCGAAAACGTTCTCATAGAATTTGTTCAAACTTTGCCATAATTGAGGCAATTATGGTAAGTACAAATTCCTTTAAGCGATTTCTTAAAAAAAAAACTCTTGGTACAGAGAACACAAAGATAAATTAAAAAAGTAATGGCGTCGTTACGTTGCCATGGTGACTCCGATTACAATAAAACCCAGATCATAAGAAATTTTCATCTTTATATAATACAGTTGTGGTAATTTTTTTCCCATATCTTTACTCATGGCGATGTAGTTAATGCTCAAACTTGGGAGGTATCCCCCCCAAAAAATCCAGTCGAGCCACCTTAAGAGTTTTTTTAATGCTTTGGCACCAAACAGGTTAAAAAAAAACTTTACATCAGTCTATTTCAAAATGGCTTGGCTTCATGTCATTTATTACGTCATACTTTGTACCAGTAGCAACCTTTTGCAACGAAATATTGCCAAAGTATGTCATATTAATAAAAAGTTAATGCCAGAGAAGACGTTCTGGCTCAAAACATTTTTCCAATCCCAACTCCCCCTACTTCTACATCTCAGAGTTAAAATAATATTAAATGAGTGGCAGTTGCTGGACACCCTTAAGTTACTTTCTTCTTGGTTTGAAAGCGTAACTTGAACGGTAAGTAAGAAAAAGTGCTAAATTTATAAGCGTCACATTCTAATTTCATATCTTTCCTTTTTTCCTGCAGGATTGGATGGCTTTTATCAAATTGTAGACTGACAATTTCACCTTGACTGATAGTCTCGTGTTTACAAACAACAACTCACCATCAAACAAGCAGGACAACAGCGCTGTCTGTCAGGTATATTGTCAAGTTTCATGGTGTTCAACTTTTCTTCTTTCCTCTGCTTGTTTTTGTCATTCAAATTATGGATTAGGTAATATCTTTGAATAATTGTATCCTTTCAAAAGAAAGTCTCATTTTCCACTTGTATTTAGTTGGTAGAAGGACTGACTCAGAAAACAGATGTTAACATTTTATATTCTTTCCTGGAGAGAAGCTATCTATTTAAAATGAGATTTTATCAATATCATTTCTTTTGTTCTCTTTCAGGTAGTTAAGTTCCAGGATGCATTTTATATCCCTCCGGTTGTAATAATGTCACCAACACTTGGTTACAATAACAACAAATCACGTTTCTCAGGATCCAAACCATGTAACTTAGTTACTGCCTGGGTTGAGGTTAGAAATATATAGTCTGCGTATTCTTATCGTGGTTCTAATGAGGAGAATTTTTTTTAAAGTCAATAAATTATTCCTATGATCGTTGCCCTTTTACTCACGTTAAAGACCTAGATTTTTCCAACAACGTATAGCCTAAAGGGGTAATATTACTAATTTAACTAGTTTCTTATTTTCATATAAGTAGAGGAAATATTGTTCCTTATAAAAACTTTTCTCCAGACTTGTCAGGTGAAAACTGACTTTTTCATAGTTGTGTACTCGTTTGGTTCTTTAAAACGAAGGACTTGGACATTTTAGTCTGAGAGGTTCTTAACAACTGTTATATGCGAATTGTTATTCTACTTGCACTAACCCTATTTTTTACCATTGATTCAAGTCGACAAGTCAGTTGAATTTGAAAAATTTATTGTATTCCTTTTAGGTTTCACTAACATACAGTGAAAACCTTTACTCTAATGCAACAAAATGTTATATTGTGTGGAATGTGAACTTAAAGTTTTTTTTAAATGTTTTGGAATACGCTTAGCATACATCTACAAACGAAACAGAAGTGTGTGTGAGAAGCTATAACAATGACGCCAACGATAAGGATATCATAAAGGTCGATTATATGGTAATTGGAGGTAACAGCAATGACTTTTAACTGTAGACAATTACGGTGCCCTCCTAACAATTATACATAATAGCGATTAACTGTACGATACTAAAATGCATGTTTCGATCAAATGTTTCCTAAATAGAAGTTTTTTTCCTTTGTTTCAAATCATTCAGGTTATACATTACCCGCCCTCCAAAACAAAACAAAGTGAGATTAAAAGCTAGGTTAAAATTCAGCAATATACTACATTCATTTTTTTCCAAGCTTGCGAGCGGGCGGAATCCTCCAAATCCTGCTTGCTGATTGGTTCCGAGAGCGGGCGGTATTTTACGATCTCGACCGCTAACCCGGGCGGAATCGTTGGCAGCTTCATTCACAAGTTTGTTTGTTGTTTGTGAATGAGCCAAAACCGTCTTTTTCAAAACATTTTTCTCTTAAAACTTGCGCTATCTTTAGCATTAGCTAGGGTAAAGTGAATTTAATTATTCGGCCAAAACATTTGAGGGAAGAATCAAGCAAGTCAGCCTGGAAAACCAAAGTAAAGCGAAACAGGTGACTCGTGATGTCGCTTCACCAGCTTTATAACCGCGCTGTAAGTACTGCAATCTTGCTTTTATGCACCGTTTATTGGACATTTTTGCTCTGTTTTGTAGGTTTGTTTTCATTGAATTTTGCCTCGCTAGTTCTCTACTTATCAGAAAAGGTTGTTGCCAATTATTGCATTTAACTTTCAATCTAAATAAACAAAACGAATCACTTTTCCAGCAGTCGGTTATCGCCGTTTTCATTTGTTTGTTCATAACTTGTTACTCACATCCCCTTCTTTTAATCGAATTCAATTCAACTTCTTAAAATTGGTATGTGTAATTAGCTCTTTTTATAAAGCCTTTGTGCAATTTTCATCCCACTCGATTGAACTAATCTTAGGGCCTGTTTACATGAAGGTGGGGGACCCCAGGTAGGTGAGGTAGCATGTGGTGGGTAACCCCACCTAACGTGTAAACGTGATCACATTAAAATGAGAGATTGTATGGACAGGCGGTTACCCCACCTAAGCGGGTTACCTCACCTGCCTGGGGTCCCCCACCTCCATGTAAACAGGCCCTTAAGCAATTCTTGAATTATTCAGCCGCAGAAAATCCGTGCTGTATTTTTTCCCCGGCGCTTTTGATATCAAGCTCCTCAATTCTTTTATACTTGTTTGACACTCAGATTATGAATTGTCTAGCAAGACATAAAAACCTTTCTTTATTCTTAAAAGAGAGCAGTAAGTGCCATAATATAAATTACCGAGCTAAAAATAATGTTGTAATGTTTTGGTTTGGTTTACAATGGATCGCGCGCTTCATCAACACGAACGCGTCCTACTTCAACACACATAGGTTGGAGAGTGAAGGAAAATTTTCCTGAAACTTTTTATCTCAGTTGTAAAAAAGTAAAAATGTTATTCACCGGCCTGGGTCGGTCCGTATTGTGAGAAACTGTGCCCTCGGTCTGAGTACCGCCCGAGGCCGTTGGCCGCGGGCGGTACGCAAGACCTCGAACACTGTTTCTCCCAATACGGACCTCCCAGCCGGTGAATAACATTATAACATTATACCGGATAGCTTTCGTGGCGCTACGAGAACCTATCTGGTATAGTGTGTGAACATCTACATGTATCCAACATGTGACTCAGCTCCACTTTAGAGATCGGCGAGGTAGGGCCTCTCCCGTCCGGCACGGAAATCACGCCGCCACAACCGTTTTTTTATGTGTGTGAACAGAAGCCCAATCCGATATGGTTTTCGTGGCGGCGCACAAGCTATCCGGTATCCAGTTCCCTGATAACTCAAGATTCCTGGCTATTTTATCTATTGACGAAATCAAAATGAATGAATCTGAAATGATGCCCTCTGATTCCATCACTTGTATGTTTGTCTTTTAGACTTGGATCCTTGTATAGATGTAACATGTCATTATCACAGTCTGTGTAAGGCTTTTGGACCTCATGATGCACGCTGTGTGTGTTTGGACAGCTGTCCAACTTACAAAGAACCCGTATGTTCATCCAACGGCACAACATACGACAACAAATGTCTGTTTGAACAGGAAGTTTGTCTCAATCGACTAAACTTTACCGTGCAACATCCTGGCAGCTGTGAAGGTCAGAAGTTTATTTGCCTTTATTATTGGTCAGAGGCACCTTTTCACTGAATTCTGTTAATCTTTGGACTAATAGTATAGGTTTCTTTTACTTCATTTCCGTTTACTTTCCCAATATTTTGGGGGTAAAGCTGTTGCGCCAACAAGGGTTTTAAGTTTGTTACTGTAAGCCTAACTAATCTTTGCGACTCCTTTTTAGGATTTCCTTTTCAGCGTGGTCGCCTTCACATGGCCCATATTCCATCTCTGGGTTATTCTCATTGTGAAGTAATTCGTTTCAAGCCTTTTGTGTTTTATCCTGACAAACCCATTGAAGTGCAGATAACTGTAAATCATATGGATACCAGCGACAAATCCTATGTCCATGACGCGGCAGTATCATGGATTGAAGATGTGAATAACGACGGATTCACTGCCTGTGCGATGGCAGCTGGATATAGCGAAAGGAAGTCTTATGCTAACGAGACAGTTGATTGGATTGCGTATCAAGGTGCTCCAGTGGGTGGCGTGACTGGTGAACTGCGCATGTCACAGTGGTGGACAGGGACGACTTGCACAACCGTGAGATTTCCCACCGTAAGTTGTTTTGTTTGTTTTGTTATTTATGTTAATGCTCTCTATTCCTAAGCGTCTAAATAAACATCATAAAATCATTCAATTGGACCTTTAAAAATGAAACTTTCAGGGTGTTACGCCGCAAAATGTAACAATTGACGCAAAATGTAACATTAACTCGAAATGTAACAACTTTTGACACGAAATGTAACATTAACCCGAAACAACGTCATACATAAGTACAGAAAGATATACTAACCAACTATTCGTTCGACTGTTTCAGGATTTAGTCACTATTATCGAAAAGCGTTTTGTAAGTTAATTTGACATTATAAGAAAACTCTATAAATAAACTGTTTTTGTAACCACCAGACAATTTACACTTTATCTACAAGGCTCATGTCCAAGCCTCTCAGTTATTTCAAGGCTGTAACATTTTGCTTGTTACATTTCGCGTTAAAAATATTGTTTCATTTTGCGTCAAAAAGTTGTTACATTTCGCGTTAAAAAGTTGTTACATTTTGCGTCAAAAGTTGTTACATTTCGGGTTAATGTTACATTTCGCGTCAAAAGTTGTTACATTTCGCGTTAATGTTACATTTTGCGTCAATTGTTACATTTTGCGGCGTAACACAGGGTGCTTTATTGTTGTGAATAAACGCGATGAAAAGACAATACTATAAACATAAAGTGACCGTTCTATTTTCTCTCATTAACCCCTGACTATTCTTATTTGCTATTTCGCAGGGGAAATTTTCAGTAAAACCATCTGTCTTTGTGACGTCAAAGCATTACAATCCAGGACTAAAACGTGACGCTGCTAGTGTATGGATTGGAGATTTGACGAAATCATCATGTAAAGTTTGTATGAGAGAACTACAGAATTATGCTGGATCTCACCGAGATATTTTTGTTGTAAGTATAGTGTGTCGTTATTTTAAATGTCAAACGTGGATCATACATTGGGCTGCCACGCTTTGACGTTGTGCCAAACCTTTGTCTCTGGCTCGGGCTTAGGCTACAGGTAATTCTACAAATGCCTTGAAAAGAACAGCCCATCGTTAACATAAAGTGTAGGTCGAGCAACTCCGCAAATTCTTCTTATAATTAGCTATTAAAAAGCGCAAATTACTTTTCAACATTCTTTTCACACCTCATGCCCATTGTTTTTTTATTATTTATTTATGCATGCCGATCGATAAACCAGAAATAACGCGTTGTTGATTTTATTTTCAGAATTGGCTGGCCTTTTCAGATCTTCCCAACCCTCCCTTTTCAGAACATAAGTCGATCTACTTTGCAAATGATAAACCTCCCAACAGCAGACATTATAATGCCTTTTGCAAGGTCAGTATCAGCGTTTGAGCTTGAATCCAAATCTCAGTGAAAAAACCTTTTTTTACTATGGTGGTTATCAAATTTTACTTTCAGACCATTAATGCGAAGGTGCTTAAATTGTAACAGTCTTAGCAATGTACATGATACTGACAATTCCACAGGTCACACATTCGCTACTTCTATACCTCAGTCCCCTCTATGATGGAGTCTGTCCATTTGGTGTTTGTATGAACATTTTTAAGAATTAAATATAAGTATTCTGTGATAGGAGACTGATAGAGCAAAAGCATAAAACCCATTTGAATGGCAATTTCACGTTATCAAAGGTTTAACGCTTAGTTGCGACCTATGTTTCAAAAGGCTTCTTGTCCCGAGTTGAGTGAATTATCTTTCAAATAACTTTGGCCTCAAAATCTCTTTCGTTTTACTGTACTTGTTTCACAGATTTGCGCTTCTCAGTTTGGAAGTGTACTTTATATGGTGCCAGCCCAGTTTATTCTGAACGTCGATATGGCATGATTTCCCAAACTTTTAATTGCAAAGTTAAGAATTAGTTAATTCACGATTATATCAAAATCGTCAGGAAAACAAAAAGACCTTCTTTTTCCAAGGTGGAGCAAAACCTAATCAAAGCCGACATTCTCTAAATTCAGTTTATTTCTTATAGTCAACGACACTTTAAGGTAGTATCTATGAGCAGCAAAGTAAGATTTAGCCATCCAGACTCTTACCAGAGGATTCTCAATACAATTTAAAAAAAAATGTTGGATTTGGAAGTAGACGATGTCTTAGTAACAATTCCCCTTCAAGTTGAAATGTTCTCTTTATCTTTTATAGGAGGCAATCTTTGCCAAAAGGTATAACACAACGCCACACGTCTTCGTTTCTGCTTCTCATTCAACAAAAGGAGGGAATCAAAGACCAGCTCATAACAGTATAGCTGCCTGGGTAGAGGTTGGTAACTAGTGATTTCAGGATATCAAATAGACCATTTGCACTAAGAGGTCATGTGAAATCATTTTTATGGAAATGAAAGTTATAGTATTTTGCCTTCAAAAAACGATTAGTGGGTCATATCTTAAACAAAATAATAGTGATTTAGTTTTTCGCACCATTTCTTAAAATGAGTAAGCTCGTAGCTGGTCAGGTGACCAAACTGTGATTTTTAAAACTATGACTTACCTCTTTCTGAACAGAAATTTTGCACCTAAGCTTCAAGGAAATTGCTGAAAAGATGGTGTGGTAACGTTTATTATATAGACACGAGTGTTTTACTGGAAAATATACCACTCGTAGAATTCATAAAAACTACATCCGGGACCCGAGTGTTTTTTTTCCATAATCTCAAACGTGAGTTTATCGATGACCTAATTTCGGTAGTTTCCCTCTATTATTTTATCGATGTCTTTTTGTCTATATAATAAAAAAAACATTACACGGCGGCTTGAAGATATGAATTTTATTTTCTCGTGGCAAAAACAATATTTTACCAATATTGTTTTGCCACTCGAAAACGAAATTCATATCTTCGCGCCACCGTGTAATATCCTCTATTAACAGCACATCTAAGCGTAACTATCGAAAGTTTAACAAGATACAAGCAAAAAGTAGTTTTGGCCGCCATGTTGGAGGGCAAGAGTATGCCCTCCAACATGGCGGCCAATACAAATCATACTACTTTTACTGAAGAATCAAAGTGCCACGAAATATCTCCCTTAAATGCGTTTCTTCTCAAATTTCGGGTGTACGATAATTTTTATGCCCTTTGCCAATTTTTGTTATCAACAGGATTCCAAGTCATTGTTTAAAGAAGCATTGGTCACGTGACCTCTTAGTGCAAGTGGCCTTATTTCATATTAAATTAAGAGTAGTATAGTAGGGACCGAACTGACCTTTTTTCATCGACGAATCTCGTTACTCTGCCGAGAAATACATAGACATGCACCGATGACCTTATGGCCTATTGTCTTTATTCCTTGAATAGCAATATGTAAATAATAGTAATAATAGCAATAAATATTATTGTAATAATCATAATCATAACATATTTAACAAGGGTAAACCTGTCAGTGAAAGCTGCTATAAATGGGGAGAACAATACTAATTTAAGCACTGAAGCATACAGGCAACTACAACAAATAAAGATAAAAATAAGTAGTTACAGCTGTATACTGGTGCTTGGAAACCAGTGAAAAAAGTGCCTCTCTTAGCAGATTCTGTGCGTACTGTAGAAATTAAAGTTTATAAATATAGGTGAAATCTCATTAAGATAGGTCGTGTGCCATTTTAAGGTGGTTTAACCGGTTTTACACTGGGGCTTTCTAGATCTTAGGGAAACAATTGCATTGCTTTTTGATTGGTTGACTAAACTCCAAGCAAAGTATTCATTTGTAGATTCATGCTGTCAAAGTAATAGGCGCTAGCTCCCTTATGACATGAAATCACTGAGTAAGTATCCAGTTCTATTTCCCCACGAAAACCACCACCACAGCCTCCACAATCACATTTTTATTGTTTTCCCGTGTCCTCATCCACCACCACCACATTACTATTGTTTTCCATCTTCCTCCACCAACACTACTGCCACCACCAAAGTTCTAGTGTTTTCCCTCCCTCACCTCCCCATTTCTATTGTTTTCCATACCCCACCACCACCATCACCACATTTCCAATGCACATTTTAGTACTAATGTTTAGTGCTTTCACATACAGTATATTAGCAGGAAAGGAACTGTGTGAAGCAAAATACGACCCACTCTTCATATCCTACATAGTTTTGTCGGGTAAGAACTTTACTACAAAAAAGAGAAGATTTTTTACGGTATGTCTCTCCATATTGTCTCTTATTTGTGACTCAATGCCGTGATTTATACGCACAGACATCTGTCCAGATGGATGGAATTACTTCAATGGATACTGCTATTTAACAAGCTCTGTATGGGCCCCTTGGGTGACTGCAGTGTCCAACTGTTCAATGATGAACTCACATCTGGTAACAGTGCACAACCAAGAGGAAAATGTCTACATACAGCACCGTCACAATGGCGAGCGATCATGGATAGGCCTTAATTACCGAAGCGTTGAGGGATCGTTTGTGTGGACAAACAATGAAATAATCAGTTTTCAGTTCTGGGCTCCGCAACAACCAAACAACTTGAAGAACGAAGACTGTGTCCACGCCCTTGGTGCGAAAGATGGCTACTCTTGGAACGACGTGTCATGTGATAAATGCTATAACTATACTTGTGTTAAAGGCAAGTTTTGAGTTGCCATAGAAATACTACAAGTCCAAACCTTTGTCACCAATTACGAGGTTTGAAGATCACTTCTGCAGTAGTGAGTTTTTATGATAATATTGTCGCCGTGTTGTTGATCAGAATTTCATAAAGTCTGCCTTTTATGTAGCTCTCTTCCAGGCAGTAGTCTAAATATTTAGGTAAAGGTAACCCCTGTGCTTATCACCCTCAGTTATTCAAAAAAAAAAAATCGTCATGCGAATGATAATACTGCTACCAAGTAAGATCACGGTGATAAAATGGTCTTCATTGACTTTTGTTGTCTACTGCAGACATTGACGAATGCATCAGCAATTATTACAGCTGTGATCCAAACGCTGCTTGTCAGAATACCGTGGGCTCATACATTTGCACTTGCAAAGCTGGATTCTATGGAAATGGAAAAAAGTGCTTTGGTAATTATCACAATCCTTCTTTTGTTTTCCCGACCTTTGCATTCAGGTTGGCTGTTGAGTTAACATATTTACCCTTTAAGGTACTATATTCTTATCCAATATGTATGGATCAGAACTTACTAATAAACTAAAAACTGACTAAGAATTACGATAGGTATTCTCGGTCTTCGTTTTGACAATTAATTAGGCACATAGATTATTTGTTAATAGCACATTTATTGTCCTATCGGCTCCTTCTGGGCTCCGTTTTGACAATTTAATGTGATATATTTTTTTTGTTCAACTTGTCCATCAGTTGGTTTAAACTTGTAATACATTGCCATACGTCAAAACAAAGTACTAAAAAATTACCAGCACATAATTTACTTAGTCAGGATTCACTGACTACTCAGATTATTATTTGTTTTCTCCGTCATTAGATATTGATGAATGCAGCAACGAACCCCGTGCCTGTGATGTAAATGCAGTATGTAGCAACACTCAAGGGTCTCACAACTGCACCTGCACACCTGGATACTCTGGAGATGGAAAGAAATGCATTGCAAATGGTAGGCAGCATCCCTACAGAATTCCTATGATATTTTCTTTAATTATTTTATACTGTTTAGGACGGAAAGCTGGTCCAGTTTACGAGTATTTTGCCTAAATATAGACAGTCGGGTTTAATTTGTTAGGTGTTTAGCGACATTATTCCGGGCCTGAATTTCTTACACAGCTTCTCATTCAGCTTGCAGTATAGTGTATAAAAGCAGATATTATCGTTGACTTTATAAGTTGTAAAGTAGCCATATCCTGCCAAATGTAGAATTATCACGCAGTGCTAATGTCATGTCTTCCAGCTTACAAGAACTGTGCTGAACTGTACAAAGCTGGAAAACGAACAAGTGGAGTTTACAAGATGGACCCAGACGGTGCTGGTGTCTTTGACGTGTACTGTGACCAAAAAACAGCCGGTGGGGGGTGGACAGTGTTCCAAAAGAGACTGGATGGCTCGGTTAATTTCTACCGCGGCTGGAACGACTACAAAAAAGGGTTCGGAAATCTGAATGGCGAGTTTTGGCTTGGACTGGACAAAATTCACCGCCTGGCAAAAACTAAAAGCAAACTTCGAGTGGATCTAGAGGACTTCAACAGAAACACGGCTTATGCCGAGTACAGCTACTTTGCTATAACAGACGAGAGAAGCAAATATAAGCTGAGTCTTGGAACTTACTCCGGTAATTGTATTACTAACTTGATTAAAAATGGAGTTCGGGGAAACGTCTTTTAAAGGCCCCAGTTAATGCTAATGATTTTGACGTTTAAGAAATAAAGAGTCACCACAGTCCCATACGCAGTAAAGTATTTAATAATCACACCGCTATCATAAAATAAGAGTACGGCAAATTAATATAATATGGAGCGTTAGAGTGATTTCACTACGACCATGAAACGGCTTCATTGCTTCCCGCTGTTTCTAGATCTTAACCATCCTATTAAGAATAACAGTTATGTGGAGATAAATGTAAGGAAATATCGTTTCTTCCAATTTCATTCTCCAGGAAATGCTGGTGACTCGCTAAGTTTTCACAGAGGCTCTCCTTTCTCAACTAAAGATCGAGACAATGACGGCTCGTCTAATAACTGTGCCACACGTTTCAAGGGGGCTTGGTGGTACGAGAGATGTCATGAGTCCAACCTAAACGGCCTCTATCATCGCGGAAGACACTCTTCATATGCTGATGGTGTGAACTGGTATCACTGGAAGGGACATCACTACTCCGTTAAACGAGCTGAAATGAAAATCAAACCAGTCAACTTCTAAACCAACAAACAGCGGTTGTCAGTGCTTATATCTGCTTGATTCACAATGGTCGTTTAAATAACTTATATAGCTGTAACATATTTTGTTAGACTGCATAATCCTGTCACAGATTTGATGGAAAAAAAAACTATAAAATAAAAATTGTTGCAATTGGTTTTCGCAATTTACAATATTGCCTCCGATTTATACTAACTGCCCTCTGTTCTACTCGTTTTTCTTTTTCCAATTCACTGAACTTTCTGATCTTTGTTTTTAATACTTGCTTTATATATGCTTTATTGCCGGTCAGTCAATTCCAAGCGTGCCCATCCCCCGCCGGCATTTGTCAATTCTTCTAGAAACGGTTAACATTGTTCCTTTGTCAATATTCCACTTTAAAATATGCCTATTTTGATAGCTATTGATATTTTTATAAAGAATATTTTTAATACGTATGCTTTAAAAAGATACTTGTAATTTTCGCTCCATCACCACCCTACCAAAATGTATTTTTTGCATCCGTCTAAGGAACTGCTTCTCGCGATTCCGTCAACGAGATCAGTTCGCACATGGAGGAAAAACTATGAATGCATCGTTTAAAAGAAAAGACATTTTCTTTGTGAGCGAATGGTTGAGGCAGAGAGGCCAAGAAAAACTCTGCGAGATGTTTAAAAGCTAATATAAACTTCGTGTTTTGTATGATCAATGCGACGACGTTGACGAAACGGTTCCATGATGATGAGAAAATAATCATGTTTATAAGTTTGTCGGTTATTTGTTTATCATTCACTATTTTTTAAAATAAGAAAGGTGTTATTAAAATTCTAGTTTATAGTTCGGTCATTGACACAGACTTTATTAATCAGATCGGATAAATCTTTTCTGCAGTAATTATAACTGGCGGCTAGGAGCGATTTCGGTTGGGCCCGGTGTTTCACTCGTGTTGATCAGATTATTACAGATTTCCTATAAACTAAATATGGCATTTGCAGCTTATTTACTGGAAAATGCAATGTTAGTGTTGGCCCTGGGTAGGGTATTTGGCCACTTTTTATGCTCCACCGTGGGGGTTTTGGATGAACCGCCCGGCCCCACCGTGGGGCACTAGCAGCTTTCCTAAAAAAAAAAACAAGAAGAAGAAGAAAAAAAAGAAAAAAAAGAAAAATGCCCGGGGGAAGGTGGGATGGGCACGCTTGGAATTGCCTGAACCATTATTGACCAAGCAGAAGGTCAAGATGGCTGGATATTGGCCAAGTTCCTCTGTCTGTTTTTATTGACCGAGTCGAGGCCAATAGACAGCCATCTTGATCGAGCAAGCTTGGTAAATAAAGGTTTTATTATATGACCCAAAAGACAACATTTTCTTGGGGAACAACGCGAGAAATCCTGAGCCCGCTTGGTTAGCCAATCAGAACGCAGGATTCGTTTCATCTTGCCCGCTCACGGATTCAGCCATATAATGATTGAACATTAAGTTCACGAGTTAATTACAGCCCAGAGGTCTTCTGATTAATATCATAGGTGATGAATTACTCCTTAATTTTGGTGCGAAATTTCGGCGTTAATTTGTAATTTCACATGTGAAATTACAAAATTGCCATGGCAACCCTTCCGTACGTCTCAGTGTCAAGATGGCGACGAAGTTTTAAAATGTCGTGAATGAAGATGTCAGGGCACAAAAAGACGCTTTAGAAAACCCGAACACACAAGAGAACATCAAGAAGGATTCTAACAGGTATTTTTCCGAAGAAGTCTGAACTTTATAAGCCAAATTTAAGGTCTAAACATTTGAGAGAGTGAAGTTGTCGATCGATACGATCCAGGATAAACATGTCAAAAATCCAAGATTGCTAACGTAATTCGTCACCCATGATATTGATAGGTAATCTAATGGTATACTCGTGAAATTAGGGAATAATTTCACTTGCGTTTTGTCCAAATCCTAATAATTTCCCGAGCCTTTTTAATTATTAGGATTTGGACAAAACGCGCGTGAAATTATTCCCTAATTTCACTCGTCACCATTTTATTACACATACTAACTTGGGCTCTCATATGCGATAGAGGTGTAGAAACCTTTAGCAAGCACATTCCGAACAAAAATAAAGCTTTCAAGAGATTTCTCACCTTACCAAAAATGGAAACATATGCGTTGCAGATCAATTACTCATTGAGCACTGAATTAAGACCAGCAGAGCGAACAAGGAACATTTCAGTTCACCCAACAGCATTTCTGGTCATTTCAGGCTGTTGTATCGTGCACTTAGCTGCTGTCTATAAATAAAAGGTTTATGACGTTTATTATATCGACATTTCTTTAACATTTCACTCGTTGAAGCTATCTTTTCAGCTTTTTCGAAATATCACGCGAACTATATTAAGAAATACGAAAAAAAAAAAAACACACAGAAAAATATAGCTTTCTGAATTCATTCATGTAGAGATGTGCCGCGCGACCTTTCCGGGTTTGGGGGAGTCAAGGAAATTAGGTAAAAAATGATGATGTCGGACTGCATTGAATCATGACAATACATGACAGATTTTGTGATAAGAAAGCTTTTTTTTTTTTTTTCAAAGTCATATCTCATCTAACGATGTCGAACGAGGAGCCATACAGAAAAAATACTGTCAGTTTCGATTTTATTTTCTCTAATATCATCGGTGACAACTAGTTGGCAGTTAATTGATGGAACGCGCGAACGTGGATGTACATTGTGCAACTGATTTCAATTAATCCTGTTTCACACAGTTTTTCAGTTTGCACTTTTTTATAACTTACATCTATATGACGCTTTAAAATTCTATGTGTCAAGTGTCAGGATCGTCACACCACAGTGTTTCTTGTACATTGCAGTGAAAGTTCACGTTGAGAATCACGCACGGTGCCCCATTAACAACAAGATTACTGATTACTCTTTTTAGGAATGTTATACTTGATTGTTGAAACTCCTGTTTCACTGTCTCTCTGAAACGATACCTGAAAAGACAACATGAACACAAACAAGGAATTTCAAGATTTCAAGTCTAAAGAATGAAAATTCAGATCAGGAGGGTATCTAATAACAACTGAAGACTTAACTTCAAAGGCTTAAAAACGGCGCGATTATATATTTTCTCCTCGATGTGAATGAAATTTCCGCCTATGATAAACGTCGGAAAAGTAAAGAGCACTTAGGCGTGCTTCTCAGTAATTTTATATCTGCATTAAAAAAGTCGACGCAAACGCCATTGAGCAAACGTTCTTGTGTAAGAGCGAAAGTTGGATGGGAAGCCTCCAGTTCCCACCATGGCTTCTGCGTTAAGCAAAGAAATGCTTAATACGCAGAATATTCCAAACAAATTTAAGTTTTCAATTGAACGTAAACTAATTGGAATTTCTGAAAAGATGAAAAAAAACGTCTCGACAGTTTTGACTGCATTGGTGAAGGGCGATGTAAAGAGCAGAAACAGTATTTTAGGTTTTACAGAAAATCCTATTTTTTTTCACGGCAATACTCAAGGATTTTCATTCAGAAGGAGCTTTAACTGTGTACCTCTTATTAGCCGACAAAGAAACTAACAAAAAAACATAACAACAAAAAACATGTGATCCGTAATTTATAGGATTGGAAGTTACTTCGTGGGTATAGCAAGATATATATCATATGACTTTCTTTTGTGGAACAAGAATTTGGTGCCTTACATAACATTTTATAGAACAAGCAAATAAAAGCGCACTACATGATTCTCTAAGTTGAAAAACAGAAATATTTTATCGTTTTGATGGCTTTTCGGAGATAGGCGCACTTGTAGCTGCATGATTGAAGGAAAAAGAAGGACCATAACAGATCGAGAGATGACTTAACCACGGTATAAACAAGTATCAGTTGCCTACATGTAACTGTGTACCAACTCACCTTCTTCTGGTCATGAAACCTTGCGTAGTCTCGTGTTCTTTTCTTTGGGTCATGATCGTGCTTAAATGTTTCATAACCACTTGTTACTTGTTGGCTGCTGTGGCGATAAATCTAAAATCAATATCAACAGCGTCAAAAACTAGAGATTATCGGCCTAGGGTACTTATAGAGGGGTAGATGGAAGTAAATGGGATGTGGATCACAGTGAACATTGAAAAAACTTAGAGTCTTTCCCCCCGCCTCTCCCTCCGTTCCCAACTCCGTTCCCCGCTCCGTTCTCCGCTCCGTTCCTCGCTCCGTTTCCTGCTCCGTTCTACGCTCCGTTCCCCGCTCCGTTTCCTATTTTATTCTGTTCATTGTAAACAAAAGAAGACTAAGTTCTATCTTCTGATCACTCTTGACAATTGTTGAACAAGTATTACACCAATGATCTCATACAGATGCCTAAGGTTAAGCCAGGTTGTCCGCTAACAGTTCCCAGCAGTATACTAAACTTAACTACACTAAACAGCTCGTATTTTCGCGAAGGTCAAGAACGCGCGAGCAGTCAAACGAAAGGTCTGGAGCGAGGATGAAAACGGAGACTGAGACAGGAGAAGGACTCTTCCCCTCACCCAGTCGATTTTTAGAAAACTGACAAACTGACAAAAGAATTGACTTTGCACAACCTACTAGGAATTTTTGCTTTCAGCGACTTGAAAACCTAGTTTTAGCTCTTCAAACGAACGCCGGTCACTTAGGATTCCACAGATGCAGCACCATCATCCCGGCATTGTGAGGGCATAATCTTGTCAAGTTTAACCCTTAACAATTAATCTCATGGTCTCCAAATTGTTCTAATACGAGAAGCAGCAGAGAGGTTGGTATTATCAATTGAGTTGATTCAGTGCGTGAATAATATTGGCCACAACAAAGAGATCTGAGAATAGCCATGTAGGGGTTACTAACATTACTGGAGTTAAAGTTCTGTTAACGGACATTCCCGTGAGCAGCACTGAGGCCACTCTACCTTCCTATCAAACTGCTAGTAGCAGCCCCCCCGGGGATGTACTCCCTTATAAAAGCCATATATGTATGTGCCGCCCCAAAGGGTAGGGGTTTTGCGCCGTTTTTGTCTGAAAACGGGTATAGACTTTGCCCATTTTGGTCTGGAATCGGGTACAGTAATCGAGCGAACTACGGGATTGTATGAACGTATTCATCGTTTCAATTCCAAATGAGATGGAAAGAAAGAGAAATATTCGAATTCGAAATTGAGTTCAAAAAATGTTTTGTTCCTGTTCTAATTTAAGTGATGATGAAATAATTTCTTGAAGGCTAGGTCTGAAAACGGGTTGAAAATTGACGGGTTGAAAATTGACATTTTCAACAATTCCTAGGAATACCCCCTCCCCCAGGGGAAGCAGCTTAAGAGGATCGTTCCTATATTAAGTGGCCACTTCCAGTTGTGGACCCTCTGCTTGCGTTTTCCAGGAGAATCCACTTTCATGCGCTTCAGTGGTATTAGCAATATTATTACTTACTGATAATTTAGCTTCTTTCAAATACAGTTCATCATCTTCACGTCCCCAACCCCAAAATTTGTTGGAAAGTCCATTGACCTAAAATTAACAAAAGAATGATTTTGAAGTCATTTATTGTAAATTGAAATTATTGAAGTTACATTCAAATAAAACCGAAAGGTTTTTTGTTTTTTGTTTTGCAATTGCGTAAATTGCAATAACCGCTACGACGATCGTATCTGAACGTTTAAACTGTTTTGTATTTTCGCAGTTCACATCATCTTCACGCTTCATTCCTTTCACGGGTTATGATGAACTCAACAAATTGGCCTGCTCCCAATATATCGGTCTTCATTGCTTAAATGGTAGAGTACTGCAGTGCTAACGCGATTCTAAAATTTTTCTATATTGTTGCCCCCGCAGGGATTTCGTCTAGAAATCCCGAGGATCGGAGGCACCCTAGTAACTCGCGCGTATATTAAGGAAAGTACTTACAGTTGAAACATACAGTATGCCAGAAAAAATCTCGATTTGCTTGAACAGGGGCCGCGAGGAATCGGTAGGTAATGATGACGTTTCTATTGTTTGCGCCCGCAAGTACCAAATGGTTAGGATGACGTAAAGACAGAAAATCCTGAAGGGACCCCTTAGGTAGATTTTGTGGCATTTATTGTGCAGTCATACTTCGATACTCTTTTGCGTTACGTGTAATCAGAGACATTCTGTGGAGCAGTTGTTTTGAGAGTTATGGACCAAAAGACACTCGTTAAGCGCAGAAGAAGTTATAAGGTTCGTATAACTGTGTATATATAAAAAAAACTTGGAGAGTTTGCTAGACACGAGTTCACAAATCTTTGATTGAAAACCTTGCCAGACACTCTGTAGTTCAACTGTAAATATACGAGAGACTTACTAGAGTAACGTTTACGCCAAACGATCAAGTTTTCTCCTTTTACGTGTCGTTTATTCTTCTTCAAAAATACACGCTGATAACGCCAGTTTTATCCATAAGAATTGTTTTGGGCTGTTTTTATCTGATCATTTTCTATTTTGACAATTTTCAAATAGAATTTGACCTTCGCCGTTTGTCGTAACTGTGTCTCTAGTGAGGTTAAGTATCACATGCATGTCAAATTTGTACCACGTGACCATGCAAGTTTCCCCATTACTTGTCGTTTACTGTTCATTTTTTCTACACATAGATTAATGGTTTCACCCAGTTTTTTATCCATAAGAATTGTTTTGAGCTGTTTTTATCTGCTCATTTTTTACTTTGAGAAATTCTCAACTTGAATATGAGGTTTGCCGTTTGCAGCATACGTGAAGCTTAAACTCTCTTCTATCTCACCATTGACAACCACCACTGAAGTCACCGAAACCAAAGTAATCAAAAACCAGACATAGGAATTATATTTTGAAATCGTATACATGAAGCAATCCTACACTGTACGAGCGTACCTAGGTTCGATTACCAGAGTCCGCTAGAGCGCCGGAAATATCAATTCACCATTGTCACATAAACCATAATGAACCTTGTTTACCTTCCAAAATTTGCATAACTTTTTTTTACAATTTCTCAGTCGTCCCAAGAGAAAACGAAGACAATGGTTATGCAAAATTTTGGGGGGTAAACAAGGTGCATTATGGTCTATGTGAAAATGGTGAATAGAGCCTAATAGAGACAAGACTAAATAAACAGAATCATGCACATTTCCGGCTGTAACAAATGATAATTTTGTAGCGTAGAACCTGTTGATAGTGTTTTATTTACTTTTTTTTTAAAATTTAATTTCATGCATTGTAAAGATGTGTGGTCTCGGGACTAGAATGCCTATCAAATATAACAGAGACTTAATTTGTAAAACTGTCCATTTTATTTTAAAAATAAGAGAAAGAATGAATTGCACAAATAGATGCTGATAGGGGCACGAAATAAAAAGCGAATGTACAGCGACATATAAATTTATAGGTAAACAAAGCAAAGCGAACGAGCCGACTTGAATTTTGAAATGCAAATCTCATTATTTGAAATATATTCTCTAAATTACCCCTTATTTTCAGTACAATTATCATATTTTACTATCAATCTATGGCATTGCTCGTCGATTTTGTAGAGTTAAACTAGAGATGATAAGCGGGCTTTTAAAAATTTTCACACATTACTCACTTCATTAATTTCGCTTTGTTTACAGAATAAACGGCTATTATAAATTTTCCTTTTCTTCTAACAATAAGATAAGCTTAATCGGACCTAAGCACCGTCTCTGGATGCGGAAACGAAATCCATTTGAAGCTATTCCCTCAATGATCCAGCGCAGGTAAGAAACTGCGAGTCGTAATTCAACCCGAATTGAATACCGAAGGCAACTCTGATGAGTCAATGTTACAAAAAACTAGCCCTGCTCTAACTATTTTCCGGATTCCTTCCGCCGGTTTTGGCTTGTATTAAAACCCTTATAAATTACCGTCTGGCGCGCGAAAACCGAGTCGCAAAAATGAAATAAGATAGAAGATTAATGTATCAACAATCTCGCACAAATTCATCTCTGTACGGTTTTTCAAGCCTAAGTTATTCGTAGAGGTATTTCAGTCAATAGAAGTTTCTATCAGTATGATGACGCCATGATCGTGTCCCACACAACATCTCTTTCACTGTTGTTTCTTAGTTTACCAATGAAACTGATTAATCATCAATCGACACTAAATAAAAATTAAGAGAGTGATTAAATAGAGACTGAATCCGGTCAAATGATAAGTGGTCTGATCATTTTATACCGACTTAGGAACTGAGCCACCTGATTTTAAATTTCGAGCAACGCGTAGACCTAATAGAAATTCAAACTTGATTCCTAAACGAAAAATCATATTGACCTGAAAATTATTAAAACGATAAGTTCCTAGGACGTCTTATTCCTTCAGTATTGTATTATGAAACGTAAAAATCAGGTGCGGGTTGTTCAAACGTTGGATAGCGCCATCCAGCGCATAAATATTGGAGAAACTAATTGCACTATCCACTGGATGGAGAATAGTGCTATCCACCTTTTGAACATCTAGGGCCAGAAGGATTGGTGGTAAGTTGTATTTCAGCGAGGAGGTAGAAATATCTTTAGTTCAGTTTATCACTGTAACACTTCACTGAGTTAGATGATTGGTTTACTAGAGGATAGCTAAAATATCATAAAAAAGAAAGTTCGATGCAAATATCACAAGTGCTAAACTAAATAACCCTACTAATCCGATAGGAGAGCGTCTAATCGCCCAGTAATTCTGAATTTTCTCGGCTACCCGTATGCAAATGTTAGTGAAATGGAATAGCCGAGATTTTCAGTGTTAAACCATATTTTTAAGCAGAATAAATAACTTACTTTACCAGCTAAATGAGACTTTCTTGCCAGAAATTTAATTTCCTTTAAACTCCTGTGGTGTTTCCCCTATTTTTTTAAAAGGCAAAGTTAAACTGCTGTCGTAATTTTCGTTTTACTCTATATATTTGTTAAGTGATCCTGAATTATACGCCATCTTCTTTATGCTTTTGTACCCCCAGGGACGTCAAAAACCTCACATGTCTACCCCCACTAAGTACATGTATCTTGAACAACATTACATATCAGCTCTTTGCTTCTCCTTAACCCCGTATCTCACTGCTACCCTCTCAGGCAATTTTTTTCATTGTGCTGAACGTGTAATATTTTCGCGTTAAACCTTATTGCCACGTATTCCTAAGAGGTATAATGACGACCAGGGTAGATTTTCCCTCATTGGAAGCAAGATGTCTACCGAGCACCAACTCCGTGTACACTTCTTCGCGATTTTCTTCACAGTTGCTCTCATTTACCAAGAAATTGAAGGTGTGAACGATAGCAAAATTGATGTTTTTATGTTATTGAAGAACTGTTTCATACATACATGCTCGTAATATTTTGATTTAGTGATGAAAAACTGTAAGTTGCAAAAACGCTTTGATTTGACGAAGGAAGAAGCATTGTTCACAAGTAGTTACTTTTTAATTAACACAGTATCTTTATGGTAAAAACATGTCGAATAGTCGCACAGTGGCACTTAATAGTTTGTTCTTATTTCCACCACAGGACTCAGCTTCAAAGCAGGAAAATTCAATGTGACCACAACTTTGAGTCTGTTTGCCTGTAAGAATGTTTCTTTTGAGGAGCCTTTTCACGGTGGACAAGAAATTAAAATCTTCATTTCTAAAAGCCACGCAGCGGAAGGTTTTACTCGAGCTAGTGGAAATGGCGCAGCAATTTGGGTGGAATCTGTGAATAACAAGGCATTTACTGTCTGTGTTTTGGAGTACGGAGATGGCTCAAGTGGCGCTTCGCAAGTGAACTGGATGGCGCTGCAATCTGTTCCTACTGGCGCTCAACTAGGCACAACTTCTTTAAACGCCTGGACTACTGGAACAAAGTGTAAAAGAATCGCTTTTGAAAAGGTTCGATTAGTTCAGTTTTTGATATTTTTTTTGTAATTTTATTTCGTTTGTCTCCTTCAGCCTTTCACTTTATACTCGTTATTTCATGTCTATTCATAAAAAGTGCTAGAGCCATGCCCAAGTTTCAGAGTGTTTGACAACGTTGTTGTTGTTGCTAGGCAGGTGCTGTGACGTGTTTTCTTAGTATTACCTGTTATGTCATCTTACATTTTTCCGTGTTTGTCATATTTCTTGAAGAGATGAAAAGTTTGATTGATAGACTGGGATAACCTCAACAGAATAGTGTTATGTTTATCAGTTACCGTGACGTCATTAATGTGGCGGCCATATTGGCTGCCATCTTGAATTTTATTTTTTGCTAAAATTTGTCTTAATGACATAAAATTTGAGAATTAAGTTTGAAGCATGCTATAATCAAATATTTTTCTTTTTTGGAACTATGCTATGTGTAATATTTTTACAAAGAAAGTAACGCGCATTTTTCTTAGAAGTGGCTTATCCTTATGCTTTTTATGACGTCATGTCTTGTTACCATAGCAACCTTCCATCACCAAATTTGAACGGAATTTGCCCTAGGAATAAAATGAGCAGTTACTGGAAAGAAAAGGCTTTGGCTGAAAATCTGTTTTGAAAATATTGGGCAAAACCTGTGCGCTTCTACCAATTCAATTGATGTTAAATTTCACTGTTCTAAATCTTCAATCTCTTTCTTGTTCTTTATTTTTTTGACAGAGAAGAACAAATTAAGAACAAGAAGGAGATTAGAATGTAGAAAAAGAAATAGAGGAGAAAAGATAGGGCTTTAAAGGACCAGGAAGAGTAAACTGAAGCAGCTCAAGAAGAAAATATAGAGAAAATTAGATCAAGAAAATAGAACAACTTTTGAGAAACAAAAGGGTCAAGTAAATATATTACTTAAAATAACAGGCTAATGAAAAGATGAGAAATAAATCAAGAGTTGAAGAAACTGAAAAAAAAAAGCAGTTAACTTATAGTTCATGTCCGAGTGAAATAAACTTGCAGGTATAGATTTATTTACAAAGGATGCTGGGGAAAAAAGAAGGAAGTAATAGAAGGGTTTAAAAAGTCAAAAAAAAAAAAAAACACTGAAACAAATTATGGTTTGGTTTTCTTGATTGTTTTGTTACTTTTTTTGTCTGTTTTTCTGATTTTCGTATCTTGACTCTTTCTGACTACTAAACATGGCCAAAGAAAAATGATTACAAAAACATCCAACTTTCTTTTGTAAAATCCTAAGAAATATTTGATTAATCTATGCAAGACTCTCATAAAAAAGTTCCATTGAAATAGTGACACTTCAGGGCTTCGTCCACAAATTTAAGAGTTGGAGTATGAAAATATCACGCCATAATGTGGTCTAGGAATAAAGGGGTTAATTTTTTTTTAAATACAGTGAAACCTGTATTAAGCGGACACCCTCGAGGAATGCTGTAGTGTCCGCTTAATACAGGGTGTCCGCCTAATACAGGTTTCGACAGATAGCGCCATATGAGGTGTCAAATGCCATTTAAATGAACAGTGGGAAGGTTAAGAATACTCCCAGAGATTTTGACGATATACGTTTGCATTAATTTCTTTATCAAAGTGGGCCAGTTGATCATAATACCATAAACATGCATTGCAACTCAAATTTGAAGAAATCAGATGAGTGAAACAAGCTCTATACAAACAAAACGAAATAGAAAACAATACTGTACTGTGAAACTAATCAAATATGTTCGTCAAGTCACGTTTTTTACTGTAAAAATAGAAAAATTTGTGGGTGGCAATTCGAGGCAATCTTCGCATTTCCGGTGTCTGGCATGTTGGGTGGTGGAATTTGATTACAAGTGTCCGTTTAATACAGGTTGGTAACAATAGAAATGACCATTTCATCGAATTTCAGGTTCTTTTTAGGTGTCCGCGTCCGCTTAATAGAGGTGTCCGCTTAATAAAGGTTTCATTTAAACCAAATAAGGGAAATAACTTTTGGGACTTCGGCTACTGTCCGCTTAATACGGTGTCCGCTTAATACAGGTTTCACTGTATTTATTTCATTTAACACTCCACTTTACCTGCCCTCGATCAGTAACAGTGCTGCTTTCCATGGTAGAACTTACAGTTTCTCTTGTTTGTCATCTTTGTTCCTTGAAAATATTTTATGGATAATATCATTTGTTCGTATTTTTCCTCTTTCAGCGTTTCCAGGCTCTCCCGAATATCTTTGTCACTGTTCGTCACCAGGTTCTTAAAAGACCTCAAGACGCTTTGGCCCTGTGGGTAGATGACTTGCGCAAGGACAGTTTTAAACTCTGCGCCAGAGAAATTAAGAGTTTTGATGGAATTCACAAAAATATCAAAGTCGTAAGTAATAACCCAGATAATTGCTTTCTTCGAAAACTAACTGTTTTGTTAGTAGTGGTGTCTTTTGGAACTAAGTAGTATAGAAATGTGCGAACTCGTAACCACAGAACAAATTTTATGCACTGTTATGTTGGTATTTTCATTAACACCAATATAGATTGTTTTTCGCACAGAACAGTAGGCAAAACTCTACAATAGCTTATTTAAAATTGCCACTCCTCTGTATCGTCATACCTCGTAACCGTAGAAACTTTTTCAACAAAATTCGTAAAAATGTGGCTGAGGAAGAAATGAACGTTTAATGAAAACGTTGAAGCTCGATTATTTTTCTATCTCATCAATCCCCCCCCTTCTTATGCATTTGAAAGCAAAGCAAAAATTAAATAAGTGGCGTTGTTGTGTACCCTTGCTTTGCTTTCTTCTTGGTTTGAAAGCGTAATGACAGAAGAACAAGTGTTACATTTATAGGCTCAAAAATTCTTGCGTCTTATATATCTTTACCTCTTCCCTGCAGGATTGGATGGCTTTTACCAAATTGAAGACTGACAATTTCACCTTGACTGATAGTCTCGTGTTTACAAACAACAACTCACCATCAAACAAACAGGACAACAACGCTATTTGCCAGGTAGTGCCATTTGACTCGTGTTTTAAGGCTTGCCTCAAAAAATTTGTGGGCTTTAATTTCAAGTAGAAAGATTTCTCTCATCTTCACTTGGGAAGCAGTTTCCTATCCACTCTTGATGCTATTTGAGGCGGTTTTCATTGTCTGTCTACGTCACGTGACCGGCATTGTTCTTGTAACGGTCAAAATGTTTGACCGAAAATGGCGAATACTTAGTCAAACTGTATTCTCCTTATTTTATCGTTTTTCTATGGCTTCTAGCCAGAGCTTTAGAGTGCGAGCTTTTAATTATGTCCATGCATGTTTTGTCGGAAACCGTCAATTAAGAGTCAGGTCACGCGACTTAACAAACATACTAGGAACTTATAAGGTATAGAATGAATACCGTCTTAAAAGGCAGAATCGTGTCAACAACCATCATCTTTAGACCATTTTGACGTCTAAAATTTTCGAATGTTTGATATGCAAATGTATCCAATTTAAAGAAACACGTTTTGTGACGTCATCAAGAGCGGAAAATCACGTGACGCTATATAACACTTCTATACGATCAAACAAGTCAAATGTTAATTCTTCAAGTTTCACAACTGAAACAAACTTATTCTTATTCTGCAAACGTGATTTCTTAAAACTCTACTGGGGGTCCTCTATATTAACAAATCCAAGCCTTGATGCACTCGAGTATGGCGTTCAGCATTGAACACTGCTGTTTTCTTCTTTCCTCTACTTGTTTCTGTTATTCCAATTATAGCTCACTAGATAATATCTTTGAATATATTGTATCCTTTCAAAAGAAAAAGTTCCATTTTCCACCTGTATTTAGTTGGTAGGAGGAATGAGAAAATGGATGTTAAGGTAGTTTTTCTTGGAAAGTGATTACCTATTTCTTATGCTATTTATTTTTTATCTTGGTTTTAGAAAGTCAAGTTCCAGGATGCTTTTTATGCCCCTCCGGTTGTAGTGGTATCTCCAAGACTTGGTTACAATAACAACAATTCACGTTTCTCAGGATCCGCACCATGTAACTTAGTTACTGCCTGGGTTGAGGTTAGAAACACTTAGTCTGCCTATTCTTCTTTGTGGTTCTAATAGGGAGAATTTGTTTAAAATTAAAGAAATGTTGTTTTTACCGTTGTCCTTATACTCACGTTAAAAACTTAGATTTTTCCAACGACGTGTAGCTGGGTATGTAAAGCGAATGAAGGCTATTTAACTGGTTTCTCATTTTCTTATAATTATGGCAAATAGCCTTCTTCAATGATAGTACATTAAGCTATTTTTACGAATAATAAAAACAGGCTTTCCGCAAAGGAAACACTTATAAGAACTTTTGTGCAGACTTGTGCTTTGGAAACTGATTTTTTTTATAGTTTTGTACTCGTTTTGTTCTTTAAAACAAAGGTGTAAGATTTAACAGGTGATCATGAATTGTTTTAACAATTCATGATCAGTATTCGTTATTTCTTACTGTACTTGCACTAACCCTTAGTTTAACCATCAGTAAATCGACAAGTCAGCTGAAATTTGAAAAAAAAAAGATATTGTATGACTTTTTTTGTTTTACTAAGATAACATGAACAGGTTTACTCTGGTTCAACAAAATACTATATTTTGTTAAATGTGAACTTAAAGTATTTCTTTCGTTATTTTGGAATATGCTTAGAATACATCTACAAACGAAACAGAAGTGTGTGTGAGAAGCTACAACAATGACGCCAACGATAAGGATATCATAAAGGTCGATTATATGGTAATTGGAGGTACGTAATAAATTGTGTAACGTAAAATGAGGGAACAACAATGACTTTTATCTGTAGACAATCACGGTCCTCTCCTAACAATTATACATAAAAGCGATTAACTGTACAATACAAAAATGTATATTTCGATTAAATTTTATCCTAAATTAAAGTTCTTTTCCTTTGTTTCAAATCATTCAGATTATACATTACTAGCTAGGCCCCAAAACAAAAGAAACTGAGATTAAAGGCTAGATATAGGTTAAAATTCAGCAATATTCGACAGACATGGAAGCGCTCTTGTGCTTTAGGCTGTGTTCACATTATAACGGATAGCTTTCGTGGCGCCATGAGAAGCCATCCGGTATAGTGTGTGAACACCTACATGTATCCAACATGTGACCCTACACTTTAGAGATCTGCGAGGCACATCCTCTCTTTGTCACAGAAATCACACCGCCACAACCGTTTTTTTTTGTGTGAACAGAAGCCCAATCCGATATGATTTTCGTGGCGGCGCACAAGCTATCCGGTATACTGTGAAGATAGCCTTAACTTTTATCCTCTGGGGAGGAGGGGGGGGGTACTGCCATATATGGGCTATATAGGTATGTGCCGCTTTTCAAGCAGTTTACTCTAGGATAGGGTATATAAATCAGAGCGTTTGGGTCTAGAATAGGGTATCATTTTTCAGGAAACTGATCATTTGGTTGAAGATTTTATCTAGACCAGGGAGTCCACCAGGGAAACAGCCACTCTAGGATAGCGGGGATTTGGAGAGTTTACTCTAGTATAGGGTAGCAAAATTCAGCTGAACTAGCTCTGGTATAGGTTAAGGGTTCCAGGATCCCAGCGGCACATCCCCTCCCAGAAATTCCTAAAGTACCCCTCCCCCCTCCCGGGCCTTTATCCAGTTCCCTGATGAAAAAAAAATTCCAGGCTGTTTTATCTATTGACGAATTCGAAATGAATGAATCGGAAATGATGCCATCCGATTCCAACGCTTGTATGTTTGTCTTTTAGACTTGGATCCTTGTATAGATGTAACATGTCATTATCACAGTCTGTGTAAGGCTTTTGGACCTAATGATGCACGCTGTGTGTGTGTTGACCGCTGTCCAACTTACAAAGAACCCGTATGTTCATCCAATGGCACAACATACGACAACAAATGTCTGTTTGAACAGGAAGTTTGTCTCAATCGACTAAACTTTACCGTACAACATCCTGGCAGCTGTGAAGGTCAGCAGTTTCGTTGCCTTTTTTGTAATGGCCAACGTGCACCTTTTCACTGAATCCTGTTAACCTTGTTGAACAGATAGTAAAATTTTCTTTTACTTCATTTCGGTTTACTTTCCCAATTCTTGGGCGGGAAAAGTTGTTGCGCCAACAAGGGATTTAAGTTTGTTTCTATAAACCTATAACTAACCTTTCCAACTCCTTTTTAGGATTTCCTCTTCAGCGTGGTCGCCTTCACATGGCCCATATTCCATCTCTGGGTTATTCTCACTGTCAAGTAATTAGTTTCGAACCTTTTGTGTTTTATCCTGACAAATCCATTGAAGTGCAGATAACTGTCAATCATATGGATACCAGTGACAAATCGTATGTCCATGACGCGGCGGTATCGTGGATTGAAAATGTCAATAACGGCGGATTTACTGCCTGTGTGATGGCAGCCGGATATAACGAACGAAAGTCATATGCTAACGTGACAGTTGATTGGATGGCGTATCAAGGTGCTCCAATGGGTGGCGTGACTGGTGAACTGCGCATGTCACAGTGGTGGACAGGGACGACTTGTGCAACTGTCAAATTCCCCACTGTAAGTTGCCCTGATCTATTTCTGAACGTTCTCTTTTTCAAAGCTTTTATGGTTATAAACATCATTCACGACAGTTGAACGTTTGGAAGTCTTGTCAAATTACAGTTCAGAGTGCTTTATAGTTGTGAGAAAATGCTAAACATTACAATAGTTAAGGAAATGGAATAAAATATATATAAAGTGATCGTTCTTTCACTAATTAACCACATTTACCTATCTAACTGTGTTCGAAGAAGTGAAACATAACGTTCAAACTGCCGCTTTTAATAACTTTGCTGAATCTATAAAGATCACCATTCTTTCTTTGAATTGTTAATAAAGTGGATAAACGGAGAAATAAAAAATAAAGAAATAAATAAGAACAGATGATAATAATTTTAAATACAAGCATTTTATCAGAATGACAATTTTTCTGTGCTATTTGCAGACGAAATTTTCAGTCAAACCTTCAGTCTTTGTGACGTCAAAGCATTACAATCCAGGACTAAAACGTGACGCTGCAAGTGTATGGATTGAAGATGTAACAAAATCATTTTGTAAAGTTTGTATGAGAGAACTGCAGAATTATGCTGGATCGCACCGAGATATTTTTGTGGTAAGTATAATGTATCCTTAAGTGAATGTCAAACATGGATCATGCATTGGTCTGCCACCGGCCTTATAAGTTACAGGTAATTCTACGGACACCCTTAAAAAGAACAGCGCGTAGTTATCATAGGTCGCGCAACTCCGCAAATTCATCTTAGAATTAGTTATTAAAAGGCGCCATTCTTCACCTTCACACCTCATACCCATTGCTTTTTATTATTTATCTATGCATGCCGGTCGATTAACGAGAAATAACAAGTTTTTGATTTTATTTTCAGAATTGGCTGGCCTTTTCGGATCTTCCCAACCCTCCCTTTTCAGAACATAACTCGATCTACTTTGCAAATGATAAACCTCCCAACAGCAGACATTATAATGCCTTTTGCAAGGTCAGTATCAGCGTTTGACCTTGAATCCAAATTTCAGTGAAAAAGCCGTTTTTTACCATCTGATGATAGTTATCAAATTTTACTTTCAGACCATTAAAGCGAAGGTGTTTAACATGTAACAGTCTTAGCAATGTACTTAATACTGACAATTCCACAGGTCACACATTCGCTACTTCTATACCTCACTCACCTCTATGATGGAGTCTATCCATTTGGTGTTTGTATGCATTGAATAGTTTTAAGAATTAAATGTAAGTATTCTGTGAAAGGAGAATGATAGAGCAAAAGCATAAAATCCATTTGAATGGCAATTTCACATTATCAAAGGTTTAAAGTTTAGTTGCAGCCTATGTTTCAAAGGGCTTCTTGTGCCGAGCTGAGTGAATTCAACTAACGTTGGCCTCAAAATCTGTTTCGTCTTGCTGTATTTGTTTCACAGATTTGAGCTTCTCAGTTTGGAAGTGTATTTTATGTAGTGCCAGCCCAGTTTATTGTGAACGTTGATATGGCATGCTTTTCCCAAAATTTTAAACTCAAAGTTAAGAATTAGTTCATTCACGATAATCTCAAAATCGTCAGGAAAACAAAAAGACCTCCTTTTTCAAAGGTGGCGCAAAGCCTAATCAAAACCGAGGTTCTCAAATTTCACTTTATTTCCTTTTTACCCGTCTCTAGTCAAGGACACTTTAAGGTAGTATCTATGAACAGTAAAGTAAGATTTAGTCATCCAGACCTTACCAGAGGATTCTATCAATACAAAAAAAAGCTGTTGGACTTGGAAGTATTCTCTGTAGTTATTTCTTAATTAATGAATTATCTGTCTCTACAACTTGACTATATAAACTATAAAGTGAAAAAAAGAAATAGAGGTGTGTGAATTAGACGATATCTTGTTAACAATTTCCCTTGAAGTTGAAATATTTTCTTTACCTTTTATAGGAGGCAATCTTTGCCAAAAGTTATAACACAACGCCACACGTCTTCGTTTCTGCTTCTCACTCGACAAAAAGAGGGAATCAAAGTCCAGTTCATAACAGCATAGCTGCCTGGGTAGAGGTTGGTAACTAGCAATGTCAGGATATCAAATTTCATATCAAATTAAGAGTAGTATAGTAGAGAACTAATTAACTTTTTTGCGGACGAATCTCGTTATTCTGCTGAGAAATACATAAACACCGATGATGTTATGACCTTTTGTCTTTATTCCTTGAATAGTAACCTGTGACTAATCGTAATAATAATAATAATAATAATAATAATAATAATAATAATTATTATTATTATTATATTCATAATCATAACACATTTAACTAGGGTAAACCTGTCAGTGAAAGCTGTTATAAATGGGGAGAACGATACCAATTTCAGCACTGAAGAATACAGGCAACTACAACAAATAAAGATAAAAATAAGTAGTTACAGGTGTAAACTGGTGCTTGGGCACCAGCGAAAAAAGTGCCTTTCTTCACAGATTCTGTGCGTACTGTAGAAATTAAAGTATCTAAATATAGGTGGAATCTCATTAACATAGGTCGTGTGCCATTTTAAGGTGGTTTAAACGGTTTTACACTGGGGCTTTCTAGAACTTGTTAGGGAAACAAATGCGTTGCTTTTTGATTGGTTGACTAAAAGAAAGTAAAGTATTCATTTGTTGATTCATGCTGTCAAAGTAATAAGCGCTAGCTGCCCTTTGAAATGAAATCGCTGAGTAAGTATCCAGTTCTGCTGCGTTCATTGCCCAACAGTTTTTTCCAGTTTAGGTTCTCTGGCTCTTGGCGAGCAAATCGTGCGTATTGATGACTTCGAAGACAAACTAGCTCTTTCTAATAACAAACCGAATTGTTAACTTACCCGTGTCCCCCTTCTCCTTCTCCACAATTCAGTTTTTTCGCTTCACCTTCCTTTTTTGATTTTTCTTCCAGCACGAACACCACCACCACAGCCGCCACAACCACATTTTCATTGTTTTGCCGGTCCTCCTCCACCATCACCACCACCACATTACCATTGTTTTCCTACCACCACCACCTTTCTATTGTTTTCTCTCTTCCTCCACCACCACCACTGCCACCACCAAATTTCTAGTGTTTTCCCGCCCTCACTTCCCCATTTCTATTGCATTTCCATTGTTTTCCTTACTCCACCACCACCACCACCACCACCACTACATTCCTATGCGTATTTCCACCACCACCACCACATTCCAATGCGTATTTTAGTACTAATGTTTAGTGCTTTTACGTACAGTATATTAGCAGGAAAGGCTTTCGGGTTTGTGTCAAAGAACTGTATGAGGCAAAATACGACCCACTCTTCATATCCTACATAGTTTTGTCAGGTAAGAACTTTACTGCAAAAAAGAGAAGATTTTTACGGTATATCTTTCAATATTGTCTCTCATTTGTGACTCAATGCCGTGATTTATACGCACAGATATCTGTCCAGATGGATGGGATTACTTCAATGGATACTGCTATTTAACGCGCTCTGTATGCGCACCTTGGGTGACTGCTGTGTCAAACTGTTCAGCTATGAACTCACATCTGGTAACAGTGCACAACCAAGAAGAAAATGTCTACATACAGCACCGTCACAATGGAGAGCGATCATGGATTGGCCTTAATGACCGAAGCGTCGAGGGATCGTTTGTGTGGACAAACAAGGAAATAATCAGTTTTCAGTTCTGGGCACCGCAACAACCAAACAACTTGAAAAACGAAGACTGTGTCCACGCCCTTGGTGCAGAGGATGGCTACACTTGGAATGACGTGTCATGTGATAAATGCTATAACTATACTTGTGTTAAAGGCAAGTTTTGAGTCACTATAGAAATACTACAAATCCAAACCTTTGTCACCAATAACGAGGTTTGAAGATCACTTCTGCAGTAGTGAGTTTTTATGATAATTTCGTCGCCGTGTTGTTGATCAGAATTTCATAAAGTCTGCATTTTATGCAATTCTCTTCCAGGCAGTAGTCTAAATATTTAGATAAAGGTAACCCCTGTACTTATCACTCTCAGTTGCTCCAAAAAAAAATTCCTCAGGTGAATGATAATACTGCTACGGTGATAATATGGTCTTCATTGACTTTTGTTGTCTACTGCAGACATTGACGAATGCATCAGCAATTATCACAGGTGTGATCCAAACGCTGCTTGTCAGAATACCGAGGGCTCATACGTTTGCACTTGCAAAGCTGGATTCTATGGAAATGGAAAAATGTGCTTTGGTAACTATTATAACCCTTTTTTATGTTTTCCCGACCTTTGCATTCTGGTTGGCTGTTGAGTTAACATATTTGCCTTTTAAGGTAAGGATACTATATTCTTCTCCAATATGTATGGATCAGAACTTACCAATAAACTAAAAACTAACTAAGAATTACAATGGGCATTCTCGGTCTTTGTTTTGACAATTAATTAGGCACACAGAATATCTGCTAATAGCACATTTAGTGTCCTTTCGGCTCCTTCTGGGCTCAGGTTTGATTTTTAATGTGATATATCATCAAATTGAATGGGACTCTGCGACATGTATAACGTATTCTACAGACTACTCTCAACGTCTTTCTTTAGAAACCTGGTTTACTAACTTAGAACAAACGCCACTGAATCGTAGTCGTACAAACGACTTATTCAGGAGATCAAGCAAAACTAACTACGAGAGAACGACTGGAGATCTGACAATTTGACTAACAATAGACCACTGTTTAACTGTGACAATAAACGGATCGAAACGCACCAATTACTGATTACGAGTCTTCAAAGGCAATAACATCACGGCTTAACTGAGAGATGACCAATAACATTGCGACGTAATTGACCAATCAGATCAATAACCAGAGTATAATACCATCAACTGACGTGATACAACTCACTTTGACTCTGAAGATGACTACCGCACAGGTTGTCGAAACGTCAGTCACTGTCAACAACAACAGTCCTATTCAGGACTACGTTCACCCGGACGATCAAACTCAACCTACTTTTGATATATTTTTTTCTTCAACCTGTCCATCAGTTGTTTTAAACTTATCATACATTGCCATACGTCAAAACAAAGTAATAAAAAATTACCAGCGCTAGCACATAATTTGCTTAGGTCAGGATTCACTGACTACTCAGATTATCATTTGTTTTCTCCGTCATTAGACATTGATGAATGCAGCAACAAAACCCATACCTGTGACGTGAATGCAGTTTGTAGCAACACTGAAGGGTCTCACAACTGCACCTGCAAACCTGGATACTCTGGAGATGGGAAGAAATGCATTGCAGTTGGTATGCAGCATCCCTACAGAATTCCTATGATATTGTCTATAATTATTTTATACTGTTTAGTTCGGAAAGCTGGTTCAGTTTACGAATATTTTGCCTAAATATAGACAGTTAGGCTTAATTTGTTAAGTTTTTAGCGCCATTATTCCGGGCCTGAATTTCTTACACAGTTTCTCATACAGCTTACAGTACAGTGTACAAAAAGTAGATATTATTGTTGACTTTATAAGTCGTAAAGTAGCCATATCCTACCAAATGTAGAATTAACACGCAGTGCTGATGTCATGTCTTCCAGTTCCTAAGAACTGTGCTGAACTGTACAAAGCTGGAAAACGAACAAGTGGAGTTTACAAGTTCGACCCAGACGGTGCTGGTGCCTTTGACGTGTACTGTGACCAAACAACATCCGGTGGGGGGTGGACAGTGTTCCAAAAGAGAGTAGATGGCTCGGTTAATTTCTACCGCGGCTGGAACGACTACAAAAAAGGGTTCGGAAATCTGAATGGCGAGTTTTGGCTCGGACTGGACAAAATTCACCGCCTGACAAAAACTAAAAGCAAACTTCGAGTGGATCTAGAGGACTTCAACAGAAACACAGTTTATGCCGAGTACAGCTACTTTGCGATAACAGACGAGAGAAGCAAATATAAGCTGACTCTTGGAACTTACTCCGGTAATTGTATTACTAACTTGATTAACGACGGAGTTCGTGGAAACGTCTTTTAACGGCCCAAGTTAATGGTAATGATCATTTGACGTTTAAGAAATAAAGACTCACCACAGAGATACAGCTGGTCCAACATACAGCGAAGTATGTAATAATCACAACGCTATTATAACATAAGAGTAAAGCTAGTAAATATAATATGGAGCGTTAGAGTGATTTTACTTCCACCATGAAACGGATTCAATGTTTCCCACTGTTTTTAGATCTTAACCATTCCATTAAAAATCACAGTTTTGTGGAGATGAATTTAAGGAAATATCGTTTCTTCCAATTTCATTTTCCAGGAAATGCTGGTGACTCGTTTAGTGGCAGGGGCTCCCCTTTCACCACTAGAGATCATGACAATGACGCCTCGTCTGCTAACTGTGCTACACTTTTCAAGGGAGCTTGGTGGTATGGAAGCTGTCATAGTTCCAACCTGAACGGCCTCTATCATCGCGGAAGACACTCTTCATATGCTGATGGTGTGAACTGGTATGGTTGGAAGGGATATCACTACTCCGCTAAACGAGCTGAAATGAAACTCAAACCAGTCAACTTCTAAACCAACAAACAGCGATTGTCAGTGCTTATATCTGCTTGATTGGCAATGGTCGGTTAAATAACTTAGCTGTAACACATTTTTTTAGACTGCTGCTGAAATGATAAATTAAGCATAATCTTGTCACAGATTTGATGGGAAAAACACTATAAAATAAAAGATGTTGCAATTGGCTTTCGCAATGTTTATACTAACTGCGTTCTGTCCAACAAGTCTTTCTTCTTCCGATTCACTGAACTTTATGGTCTTTGTTTTTAATACTTGCTTTAGATATGCTTTTTTTGGCTCAGTCAATTCCAAGCGCGCCCTTCCCCCCACGGGCATTTGTCAATTCTTCTAGAAACGGTTAACATTTTTCCTTTGTCAATATTTCACTTTAACATATGCCTATTTTGATAGCTATTGACATTTTTAGAAAGAATCTTTTTAATACTTATGCTTTAAAAAGATACGTGCAGTTTTCGCTCCATCACCACCCTACTACAAAGTATTTTTTGAATCCGTCTAAGCAACTGCTTCCCGCGATCCCGCCAACTTGATTGGTTCGTACATGGAAGAAAAACAATCAATGCATTGTTTAAAAGAAAAGACACTTTAATTCTTTGTGAGCGAATGGTTGAGGCAGAGAGTCAGAGAAAAACTCTGCGAGATGTTTAAAAGGTAATATAAGCTTTGTGTTTTGTATCATCAATGCGACGACGTTGACCAAACGGTTCCATGGTGATGAGAAAATAATCATGTTTATAAGTTTGTCGGTTATTTGATAATCATTCGCCAATTTAAATACCTTCGAAAATAAGAAAGGTGGTATTAAAATTGTAGTGTATAGTTCTGTCATTGATATTCATCAGATCGGATAACTCTTTTTAGCAATAATTATCACTGACTTGCCGGCAAGGAGCGATTTCCGTTGCGTGTTTCACGCGTTTTGATCAGATTATTACAGATTTCCTATAAACTAAATATGGCATTTGCAGCTTATTTACTGGAAAATGCAATGTTAGTGTTGGCCCGGGGTGGGGCATTTGCCCACTTTTTTATGCTCCACTTTGGGGTTTTTGGATGAATCGCCCGGCCCCACCGTTGGGCATTTTCAGCTTTTCCAAAAAAATAAAAAAAGACAAATGCCGGGGGGAAGGGGGGTTGGGTAGGTTGGAATTGCCTGAATCATTGTTGACCAAGCAGAAGGTCAAGATGGTTGGATATTGGCCAAGTTCCTCTGTCCGTTTTTATAGACCGAGTCGAGGCCAATAGACAGCCATCTTGATCGAATAAGCTTGGTAAATAAAGGATTTATAGCGGAGCTCCGCGCGCGAAGCGCGCCTGCGGAGCACCATGGGTAAATAAATCTACCCATCCCAGAAAATTTGGTAATCACGAGACCGACCGACCGAGCGACCGACCGACCGTCCGTCCGCACCACAGGCATACCAATGTTTACTCTCACACTTTCTAGCTACTCTGGGAGCCCAGGAGAAAGCTGATTGCACATCAATGTTGTCATCAATTGACAGCTGTCAAAACAGGATATTCGCTGACCAGTATCATCTGGCCGCATTGCGGGCTCAGGTGTCGACCCATCGAGTTCGAGTATTTTTTGAAGTTAACCGCTGAAAATTTACTCGTTTTCAAATGATCATATCAATATCAAATATGTTGTGTTTATGTCAGTATCGCACCGCACTATTACGATTTTGATTTCAAACTGACCTCAGACGCAAAAATTCAGCCAGTGTTTTTAAAAGACAGGCGGGGAAGACCTTTTCTTACCATGGTTACGTGTTGGTCACGCTCCACGTCCAATTTTTATGCTCCGATTGGTTAAAATTTGACAGGTGAGTTCATGCGTAAAATTTATGCAGCATCTTGAAAGTTGTTTACTTTGAACGCTGAAGCTGACAGAGTTTTGAGTCAACTTGTGATGTTTTTAATTGTCTTTTTCCACTGGATGTACAAAATGAAATACAGCTGCTATCAAGAGTGTTATCTTATTCATGGCTGGTTTGTTTATTGGGTTTTTGGTTGAGAAGTGGGTCGCTTGTCAAAGCCGATAATCCGATTTCGGACGGCATCGTTTTTGTTTTTCACCTTGCTGGATGCGTACGAGAATTATAAAGGCTCAAGCGATCCTTGCCTTACTTGCTGGCTTTCAGGAGCTGCATCTCGAAATATGGTAAGCTTAAGTAATTATTGTATTTAAATATAATTTCATGAAGTCCAGCGGCGCAGTTTATGAAGCTAGTTTATGCACGTTTGTATTAAGATTTGACTGAGACACCGATCTTAAAAAGCCTTTAGTCGATATTAATTCACCGTAAATAGAAAGAAAAAACTTTCCGAAGAATATTTACTTATAATTTTGGCTGTAGAAAGAAAGCTTTGAGCGATTTTCTTGTCGTGAGTCATCTTTGAAAACAGCAAACACCGGGAAACCGGCGGCTTAAAACATTATGGGTTTCTGAATAAACTTAATCTTTAAGCTTACTAGTAAAGATTCTTAGAGACACTTAAATACTCATTTGTTTTCGTGAATGAAAATTGTTGTCTCTGTAAATGTTCTACCGAATGATATTTCTTTATTGATTGTTGGTAGTCTCAAAAGTGTGATTTTCATCGCTTTGCCGTTTGTTTTCAGCCGTTCATAAACATCGCTTTCAGGAGTACTCAAAATGCGAAGCGTCTCAAACTCTTTTTAAGATTACACATCGTTATAAAACCATTAATAAAAAAATAGACTCAATAAATTCTTTGTCACGTTGAAGGGTAACTCTTTTAAAATTTCTTCGCAAATTTGGCGCTTGTCAAAAGTTAGAACCGGATGGCCGTATAGGTGATTTTGGAAATTTTTTGAACGGTTTCGCTAATTAAAAGTCCACGCGTGCTTCGATGGTCCTGAATATTGAATGCATGCAATTTGTCTTGAAAGTTTGTGAAATACTGCATTTTGTACGAGGTCTGTATGATAAAAACAGCGCCTCATAGTACTCTTTCTCCTCAGATGTGGTCTATAAAAAATAATAAAAGATTGGTTTGCAGGCACTCAGATTTATTGGCAAGAATTTGTAAACTTGTCGAACGAAAAAATTCGGTCTGATTTGTTTTCCAAGACTTTGTTTTCCACGCCTTATCTACTGTGATCAAGAGCCATTATTGCTCTTAAATGTGACCGAAGACTATTTTTGGGGTGTACATATAGAGCTATATCAACTCGATACAAGATTTGTTTCACTCCAAAATCACTTAGCTTTTCCCTCAAAAGTCACATGAATGTGCCCTTAAGTTAACTGATTTGTGGAATACAAAATTATTGTTTGATTAAGTTATAAAAATATCAATGGGAGCTTCGCTTTTAGCTGTGGCTAAATCTATATATTATATTATATGGCCAAAAAGACAACATTTTCTTGGGGAACAACAAGAGAAATCCTGAGCCCGCTTGGTTAGGAGGGGGACATTGGGGGTACCCACTACCACAGTACCGTAAGAAAAAATGGCAAATACCGAAATACCGCGTCGAAAATCGTCTAAATACCGATACCGCATATTTTAATCACATTTATAATCGGTTCCCCATACTTATGGTTGCTTCCATGTAGCGCGTTTAATTATCCCAGGCATATATTCACCAGATTTCCATGTTGTTGTAATATTTTGGTAGTTCGCAGATTTTCACTGCAGCGCCGTAGCTAGTATGAGGCCAACCGAGGCACTCGCCTCGGTAAAATTTTGACGAATTTCGCCGATCATTTTTATTTTACATAAGCGATCATCGGATATTTTTAACGCATCATGATATTACAAAGAATTCAGCAATTCAGTCAATATACTATGAAAAAATTACCATATCATCGATCTCAAGGGGCTACGTACGTTAACTCAAATTTTTTTTGAACAAATACTGATCAAAACCATTGGCGAGGTTAACGGTCACCCAGATTATGTAACTTGTTTCTGATTATTGCTTTTTAAATTCCACTTAAATTAACTCGAAAAAAAGTTACCGAAAGGCCCAGAAAACGCTGCAAATCGCATTTCCGAGAGACTAAAGTTCAAAATTTCTCGAGGGGGGGGGGGCATGCCCCCGAACCCCCCTAGCAACTCCCGCCTGCCTCGGTTGGCCGTTTGGTCTGGCTTCGGCACTGCACTGAAAAGTAAACAAGAACGCTCTTAGTAGCGTTGAGTCTCGCTTGCTTGGAGATGAGTTTTGTTGTCAAAGGCCCCGGTGCCGTTATACTACTTTTTCGTTTGGAATACAAAACGAGTGTTGTATGTCATAATATATATACTCAAAAAGTAAAAATTGCAAGGAGAGACAGGCCGCACATCTTAGCCTCAAACCGGTGTGAAACCTTTGAAAACCTTCTACACATTGATATTGCTCCATTGAGGAGTACTCTTTCATGGATTCTACACTCGAAAAATTGAACGATGATTTTTATCGGTCCTTAAATGGTTTGAGTAAATTTTGGAGAGAATCAGGGGCCCATGACTCTGTCAGTATAAATAAATATACATAGCTTCTTTGTACCCCAGGGGGGTACTCGGGATTTCAAGCGACGGGGATGATCGAATGGAGCCAAAAGTCGAGACCCAAAATAATCCCTAGGGCTTCCAGCAAAACCCAAAAAAATCCCTGGACCAAAAATGCAGACTATTGTATAACACGTGCGATGTAAAGCGACACCATAGTTAACTATTAAACAACAGCAAAACATGTTTGCTTGTACTTTACTCGCAGAACTACGCAGCCAGGGCACTACCGATTCTTTTTAATACCCCCAAAAAATCCCTACTCAAATCAAGCTACCCAAAAAAATACTTGCCAAATTTTCGAACCCCAAAAAATCCCGGAATCGAAAATTTCAAACCCAAAAAAATCCTTCGATCATCCCCGTCACTTGAAATCCCGAGTACCCCCGCCCCCCCAGGGCTTTGTACCGGACCAAGATACGGCTCGGTACAGTATATGTTCAGCACAGGAAAAAAGTGTTAGTTGAACAGAACCTTATACAACACACAGTTAATTCAGTTCGCGCGTATTCCTGCTGAATTTGTTATCCGTTTTAAAAGAGATCAATATCGCATGAACGAACAGTAAAAACCCGCATACAAGAACACCCATTTTCGGGGTTCAGGCTGATTGGGTTCTTATATATCGGGTATTTTAGGTGAAATCAACCTGAAAGTGTTCTTAAGTGTTCGTAATTTTTTACTTCTAAAAAAATGTAAGTTGTTGTACATATTTTGCTATACACAGCAAGTGAAATTACTAGCATTTATACAGAGATCTTAGTGCAACACCACAGTAAAGCTACAGACACTGTTCTATTAAACTGAAAAGGGAAGAGTTTTTATATATAAGAACAATTTTCAATTTTCAGGCTGAATGTGTTCTTATATATATATGCTCCTTTTTTACCAAATTTCAGCCTGGGTGTTCTTAATCCACATGTTCTTGTATGCGGGTTTTTACTGTAATAACATTTTCCATAGCTCCTTAGATAGATAGATAGGTAGATAGACGGACAGACAGACATACAGACAGACCGGCAGACAGACAGACAGACAGACAGATAGATAGATAGATAGATAGATAGATAGATACATAGATAGATAGATAGATAGATAGATAGATAGATAGATAGATAGATAGATAGATAGATAGATAGGTAGGTGGGTAGGTAAGAACCTTAGTTTATGGCACGATAAAAAGATCAGTATTGCTGGTGGGGTCGTGCATACAACAATTACAAGAAAAATAAGGAGTACTGAAAGCAAATGTACACTTAAAAATTAAAAACTGTTATAAGTTTTTTCTTGTATTACAGTATCACCAGGATAAAGCGTTTCATTTTCCCGGAAAATTTCACTGTTCTCGTCAAAACAATCACTGACTCAGACAGACTCGGATTAGTTTACTTGAATTTAGCGTTCAGTACAGCGAACGGGCTTATGTTCTGTGAAATTTATCTACAGTCTGCGGCCCACATCATCACTGATCCACGATTTATTTATTTATTTTATTTTCAAGTTCTTTTTAACCGATCCTTGATCCCTGATTTCTCGATCCTCGATCCTCGATCCTGATTTTCCAGTAAACCTTGAAGTTTTGCTCATTAAGATTATTCTTTTTTTTTCGACCACTGAAGTGATCAAATGTTCCAAAATAATCAACGTTTTCAAGCCATAGAATTCTTGGACCAACCCGTTCCGGAAAAGCTCGATATGGGATTTCTATTAACTATGGACATCAAGTGCTGCAAGTAGAGTGTGCGGTTAGTCAAGTTCAAAGCTACCTGTATAAACACATCCGTGACACGTTAGGGTGGATTTCCACTGATGCGTTTTTGGCTCCGCACGTTAACGCACGTAAATTTTAATCACGTAAATCAAATAGAGGTAAGACATAAAGTATTGAGATTAAACGTCAAATTAAGCGAGTTTCTACTTTTACGCTTACATTATTGTACGTGCAGCCTTTCATGCATTGCCTTTATTGACTATTTTCCAATTGCCCATAATACACTCTGTTTGCCCCCCAAATTTTGCATAACTTATTGTCTTAAAATGCTCTTGGGAAAATGCAATACTCCCAGGAGCATTTACAAACAATGGTTTATGCAGAATTTGGGGGGCAAACAAAGTGTATTATGGGCAATTGGAAAATAGAGAATTTTATTTGCGAACGCAAATTTTACGCACCTGCGCACGTAAAAATTACGTGACAGTGGATACTTCATATCTCAAGTATTTATGAAGTGCAACACGACTTCACATCGTAACAACTGCGAAAATCTATCAATTAAATACATAAAACAAAGTGAATCTATTTAAACGTACATTTCCTGTAATTGCGACAATATTCTGAGAAACGTAACGCCTTAAAAAGCCACAAAATCCTGAGGATTTTCCCGCTATAATATTTTCTCATCCTGTTTGGGGATGTGCCTGCATGTCGGGCATAATTACACGAAAATCAAGGGCCTCCATTCGAGGAAAATTACGTCATTTCCAAACTTACATGCGTCATTTCAGTCATCGCCGAAATAAACTGCATTCTCATCACGAGACTCATTTCCATACAATGAAAGTCGTCACGATTCTTATCCCCAGTTTCCCCGGTCTTCGCTAGGAACGTGGGGCCTACAAACTAGGTCCCACCGAAAAAAAAAAAACGACTTGCATTTTAAGATTCTCGCTTTGCTCAAGCAAGCGAGACTAACTACGTTCGTTCAACCTTTTGGTAGGTCGACCCAACAGCTAATTAACTCCAATGAAAATAACTTTTGAAAGCGCGAAAACAAACCAACCAAAACCCTTTCAACGCACGTCTAGTGCGAGTTTTGATAAGTAGGTCTAGTCTAGCACGTCAGTCTCTCACGGGGTTAACTATCTCGACTGTCTCACACGCCGCGCCGGTAAGAGGCAAACTTACCAAATTTTCTCGTTTAACTTTACAAGGCGTTTTTCAATTATCGAAACCCGACATCTAACCTTATTTTTGTTGCGATAATGTTCGCCTCCTTCGCCCTCTTCATAAACGATTGCCACACAGTCAATGATGACCACGCCGTCTTCAACCCAGCAACCTCGGCCATTGTGAGAAAACACCGGTACAGGTTCACAGATCGAAAAACCTGGTAAGGTAACTCGAGACTACTCATTGTCATTGGATGCAACAACATTCATATTGTATATTATCGACCATTAATTGTCACAAAATGACCCACAAATGGTGTAATCATTTATCATTTAATATGTCTCAAGACTTCTAAATATTAACTTTTATTGACCTTTATGTCCTAATGTGTTTTGTTTTGCGTATTGTATCGAAAGGAAAGCGCAAATAAACGGTACCGTAATACCGTCAACAATCTTATTTCTCCGAATACCGTCTGCCAAAATGATGAAAAATCGCATACCGCAGAGCTAGATGATACCGCAATACCGCAGGTGAAAATTAAAATTACCGAAATACCGCATGAAAAAAAAGCCCGATATCGCAATACCGTAAACCCCCATGTCCCCCTCGGTTAGCAATCAAAACGCAGGATTCGTTTCACCTTGCCCGCTCACGCGGATTCTGCCACATCATGATATTATTCACGAGTCAATTACAGCCCAGAGTTATTTTGATTAACTCGCGCTGTAATATGCGATAGAGGTGAAGAAACTTTTAGCAAGCACATCATTCCGAACAAAAATAAAGCTTTCAAGAGATTTTTCACCTTACCAAAAAAGGAAACATATACAAGCACATGCGTTGCAGATCAAATACTCATTGAGCACTGAATTAAGACCAGTAGAACGAACAAGGAACATTTCAGTTCACCCAACAGCATTTCTGGTCATTTCAGGCTGTTGTATCGTACAGTTAGCTGTTGTCTATAAAGAAAAGGTTTATGATGTTTATTATATCGACATTTCTTTACCATTTCATTCATTGAAGCCATCTTTCCAGTGTTTTCGAAATATCACATGAACTATCTTAAGAAATACTAAAAACAACCCAGAAAAATATAGCTTTCTGAATTCCTTCATGTAGAGATGTGCCGCGTGACCTTTCCGGGTTTGGGGGAGGCAAGGAAATTAGGTAAAAAATGATGATATCGAACTGCATTGAATCATTATAATACATGACAGATTTCGTGATAAGAGAGCTTTTTTCTTTAAAGTCATATCTCATCTAACGATGTGGAACGAAGAGCCATGCACAAAAAATACTGTCAGTTTCGATTTTCTTTTCTCTAATATCATCAGTGACAACTAGTTGGCAGTTAATTGATGAAACGCGCGAACGTGGATGTACATTGTATAACTGATTTCAATTAATTCTGGTTCACACAGTTTTTCAGTTTGCACGTTTTATAAATTACATCTATATGACGCTTTAATAAGAGCAAATATAAGTTCCATGTGTCACGTGTCAGGAATGTCACACCACGGTGTTTCTTGTACATTGCAGTGCAAGTTCACGTTGAGAATCACGCACGGTGCCCCATTAACAACAAGATTACTGATTAGTCTTTTTAGGAATGTTATACTTGACTGTTGAAACTCCTGTTTCCCTGTCTCTCTGAAACGATACCTGAAAAGACAACATGAACACAAACAAGGAATTTCAAGATTTCAAGTCTAAAGAATGAAAATTCAGATCAGGAGGGTATCTAATAACAACAACGGCTTAAAAATGGCGCGATTATATATCTTCTCCTCGATGTGAATGAAATTTCCGCCTATGATAAACGTTATGCTACCGTTTGAAAGAGAAAGAGCGCTTGGGCGCGCGTCTCAGTAATTTTATATCTGCATTGAAAAAGTGGACGCGAACGCCATTGAGCAAACGTTCTTGTGTAAGAGCGAAAGTTGGATGGGAAGCCTCCTGTTCCCGCCACAGCTTCTGCGTTAAGCAAAGAAATGCTTAGTACGCAGAATATTCCAAACAAATTTAAGTTTTCAATTGGACGTAATTGATTGGAATTTCTCAATAGATGAAAAAAAAAACTGTC
>CALNXK010000185.1:112500-270000 GCA_942486035.1 Porites lobata | reverse complement strand
GTAAACAACAACAGCTTTACGGGTCCGTTAATTATCGCGACTTTCGAGAAACGGGGCCCAGGTCTGAAAACGGGTTGAAAATTGACATTTTGTGGTCTGAAATAGAGTCAGGATTTGGAAAACCGGGTGGGACACCCCCACCAATAATTCCCAGGAATACCCCCTCGCCCCCCCCCCACCGGTGAAGCAGCTTAAGAGGATCATTCCTTCAAGTGACCGCTTTCAGTTGTAGACCCTCTTCTTGTGTTTTCCAGGAGAGTCCTCTTGCATGAGCTTAATTGGTATTAGTAATATTATTACTTACTGATAATTTAGCTTCTTTCATTATCATCATCGTCACGTCCCTAACCCCAAAATTTGTTGGAAAGTCCATTGACCTGAAATTAAAAAAGAGGATGGTTTTGAAATCATTTATTGCAAATTGAAGTTATTGAAGTTATATTCAAATAAACCCAAAAGGTTTTCTTTTGTTTTGCAATTGCTTAAATTGCAATAACCGCTACGGCGATAATATCCGAACATTTAAAATTCACATCATCTTCACCATTGTCTTCACGCTTCACTCCTTTCACGAGTTAAGATGAACTCAACAAATTGGCCTGCTCCCAATGTATGGGTCTTCATTGCTCAAATGGTAGAGCACTGCAGTGCTAACGCGATTCTAAAATTTTTCTATATTATAATATAAAATTATTTTGTAGTTCAACTGTAAATATTAGAGAGACTTACTAGCGTAACGTTTACGCCAAACGATCAAGTTTTCTCACAGGTAACCCAGGCTCTGTGATAGTACCACAGTACGGTTCCAGTAAAATTACAGTGTTTGTATGGGGTAAAAATATCATCCTAAAATTTCTAGGAAATACTAAATAAAGATCAATGAAACTTACTCTGCAGTTAATTGTTGTTGTCCTTATTGCTCCAACGAAGTTTCGTGATAATTTGCAGTAATTTGTTCAAATTCACTCTATCTACAATAATAATATACAAGGCAGGAAACACGAGGTGCCATTTTCGCCGACATGCTCTCATTCAACACAACTTTTTCCACGAAATTCGAACTCCAACGGAAAATAAACATGCCAGGCTCGTAGAAATAGGATAGCAGCAGATATAGAAACCAATGAAGCTTTCCCAGATAGAGAAACGAATCCCACAGACTTTGACAAACTCGAACAATATAATCCAAACACACCGAGAATACGCTCGCCGAAGCAGCCGGGCCAGATCAACGCGCGGTCAAGAAAATGAAGCCTGGGCACTGTACAAAAAAATTCCATCCCGGGGGTCCTGGGGTGACCTTTCTAGGGACCGATACATCATTTGCCCAAGGCCACCCTCCCCTGCTGGAAAAATACAAGATAGAAGGCAATTGTTCTTCCTAGCCAATCACTATGGCCTGTTATAAAGAGATTATTTTCCTCTCCAACTATATTCAGCTCCTGGCGCTGGTCCTCAGAAAGTTTATCAAACATCAATAGGGCAAGGTTATAAGTGCAAAGGAAAGAACAACTAAGGACGATTTACAAAACTTAAAACGAGCTAAAGATATAAGTGAATTTTGGCTCTTACTGAGGCATTTGTACAACAGGACCAAATTCAAAGAGAGGTGTATCACGATGATTCACATATTTAACCGATAGAGCGTTCACTTGTATTGACAAGAAGTCGGCGTGTTACTGCCGCATTAATCGCTAAATATGTTAATCGCGCTAGTTCTTTGTTTACTAGTGCACGTGCCTTTCACATTCGTCTCAGTTATCGCAATTCATATTCTGTCGCAATTTTCTGTATAATTTTTGACATTAGTTTGTAAGTTTCACCGTTTATTTACGATAGTTTCGCTCGAGAGTTCACAGCAACAGTATCTCAGTCATCATCTACCTTTTGTTCAACCTTGTTTTTAGCCCGCCTTGTAAGCATTTCGCGTTGTTATTTCATTAGTTTCATTACTGTTATTTGCATTCCTTAGTAAAAGAAATGGGACGTCTTGTAACTCCGCAGACTCTCCTGATTATATTACTTTTTTTTTAGCCATTTAAATTCAGGCGCGTGTGCGGGGTTTCCTCAGGCAAATAGTGATTGGCTAGCAAGAACAATTGCCTTCTATCAAGTATTTTTCCAGCAGGGGAGGGTGGCTTTGGGAAAATGATGTATCGGTCCCTAGAAAGGTCACCCCAGGACTCCCGGGATGGAATTTTTTTGTACAGTGCCCAGGCTTCATTTTCTTGGCCGCGCGTTGATCTGGCCCGGCTGCTTCGGCGAGCGTATTCTCGGTGTGTTTGGATTATATTCTTCGAGTTTGTCCAAGTCTGTGGGATTCGTTTCTCTATCTGGGAGAGCCTCATTGGTTTCTATACCTGCTGCTATCCTATTTCTACGATTCTGGCATGTTTATTTTCCGTTGGAGTTCGAATTTCGTGGAAAAAGTTGTGTTGAATGAGAGCATGTCGGCGAAAATGGCACCTCGTGTTTCCTACCTTGTATATTATTATTGTAGATAGAGTGAATTTGAACAAATTACCGCAAATTATCACGAAACTTCGTTGGACCAATAAGGACAACAACAATTAACTGCAGAGTAAGTTTCATTGATCTTTATTTAGTATTTCCTAGAAATTTTAGGATGATATTTTTACCCCATACAAACACTGTAATTTTACTGGAACCGTACTGTGGTACTATCACAGAGCCTGGGTTACCTGTGGTTTTCTCCTTTTACGTGTCGTTTATTCCTCTTTAAAAGTAGACGCTAATAACGCCAGTTTTATCCATGAGAATTGTTTTGAGCTGTTTTTATCTGATCATTTTCTATTTTTTAATTTTCATATACAATTTGACTTTTGCCGTTTACCGTAAAGGTGACTCTAGAGAAGTTAAGCATCACGTGTATATCAAACGGCAAACGCGAATTTGTACCACGTGACCAACTGTCCCTATTATTTGTCTTTATACTGTTTTTTTTTTCTACACATGAATTAGTAGTTTCACCCAATTTTTTATCCATAAGAATTGTTTTGAGCTGTTTTTATCTGCTCATTTTCTACTTTGAGAAATTCTCAACTTGAATCTGACGTTTGCCGTTTGCCGTATACTTGAAGACGGTAAACTCTCTTCTATCTCACAATTGGCAACCGCCATTTATGTCCCCGAAACCAAAATTCTCAAAAACCTATTATTTTGAAATCGTATAAATGCAGCAATCCTTAACTGTACGAGTGGACAAGAACTAGGTTCGATAGAGCGCCGGAAATATCAATTCACCATTTTCACGTAGACAATAAAGAAACTTGTTTACTCGTAAAAATTTTGCAGGTTCTCAGTCGTCCCAAGAGAAATCGAAGACAATAGTTATGCAAAATTTGGGGGGTAAACAAGGTGGATTATGGTCTATATGAAAATGGTGAATAGAGCCTAATAGAGATAATAGCGACAACACCATGTGATAACATCCGCTCATGCTCAGATTTTTCACTGAATCATTCATGTCACTAAAGTGTCACCAAAGTGTTTCATTTGAAAACTGAATAAACAGTGTTATGTTCATTTCCGGCTGTAACAAATGACACTTTGTACGTAAAACCTGTTGATAGTGTTTTAGTTACTTATTTTTAATTATTATTACGTAATATACTTAATTTCATGCATATAAAATGTATGTTCTCGGGACTAGAATGCTATCAAATGTAACTAAGAATTTGTAATACTGGCAATTTTATTTTGAAAATAATAAAAAATAAATTATTCAAATAGACGCTGATAGGGGTACGAAATAAAAACAGATATAATATATAGGTAAACAAATCAGAGCTTTCGAACCGACTTGAACATTAAATTTGAAATGCAAATCTCCTCATTTTATATCGAGTCTAGAACTGCGACAGACCTAACTCACGATTGAAATATATTCTCAGAATTACCCCTTATTTTAAGTACAATTTATCCATATTTCACTATCAGTCAAAAGCATTCCACGCTCATCGATAAGTTGAACTGAGATAATGAGCGGCTTTTGTGAATTTTCACACATTATTCATTTCATTAATTGCGCTTTGTTTACAGAATAAGCGGCTATTATAAATTTTCCCTTTCTTCCAATATATAACATAAGCTTAATCGGACCTAAGCACGAAAAATCATATTGACCTGGAAATTGTTAAAACGATAAGTCTCTAGGAAGCCTTATCCCTCCAGTACTGAACTATGAAACGTAAAAATCAGAAGGTTGGTGATAAATTGTACTCCACTGATTTATTTCAAAATATGATGCAAACCAGCGAGGAGGTAAAAATGTCTTTAGTTCAGTTTATCATTGTAACACTTCACTGTGTCAGGGGCACCCAACGGCAATTTTCGGAAAATATCTGTTCGAAAGACGATTTGAGATCTAGAATTTTCGGAACATTTGTTGTAAAATATCTTGCTTGCCTGCCTCTCCTAGGATTTTCGAACATCCACAAAATGGTATAATTACCCATTTTTAACGGATTTTTACCCTAAAAAAGGCCACCTAGGATTTTCGGGTGCCTTTTCCTCGCTGAAATTTTCGAAAAGGTAAGTTTTGATGCCTATAATTTTCGGATCACTAGACTTTCAGCTAGGAAATCCGAACAGATGGAAAGTTTTTAGGGGATAAAAATATGCCTATATCTACCGTTTAAATACTAAAATACATTCAACAATGCTATGTGAAGTGGTTTTGCACTATATCCTCGTTGGGTGCCCCTGCTGTGTTAGATGATGGAATTACAAAAGCTGAACGTATAACTGTAAAAAAAAGAAAGCCCGGTGCAAATATCACAAGGCTTAACTTTACTAAAGTTTACGAACATAAGAGAGCGTCTAATCGCACAGTAATTTTACAATATCTTGACTGCCCGCATGCAAAATGTTTGAAATGGAATGGCCGAGAGTATCAGTTGAACCTGTACACTTTTAAGCAGAAAAATAATTTGCTTTAAAAGATAAATGAGACATTCTTGCCAGAATTGCCCCTTATCTCCTGTGGCGTTTCCCCTTTTCTAAAAATCTCAGAGTTACTTATAACTAATCATAGTTTTCGTTTTAGTCTAGATGTTTGTTAATTTTTACTGTTTATAATATGATCCTGAAATCATACGCCATCTTCTTTATACTCTCGTACCCCCTGGGAAGTCAAAGACCTCGCATGTCTACCCCCACTAAGTACGTGTACCTTTAACATACATATCAGCTTTTTCCTGCTCCTTAACCATCTCACTGCTACCCTCTCAGGCATTTTTTTTCCTTGTGCTAAACGTGTAATATTTTAATTCGTGCTAAGCCTTATTGCCACGTATTCGTAGGAGGTATGATGAAGACCACGGTAGATTTTCTCTCATTGGAAGCAAGATGTCTACCGAGCACCAACTCCGTGTGCACGTCTTCTCGATTTTCTTCATAGTTGCTCTCATTTACCAAGAAATTGAAGGTATGAACAACACCGAAATTGATGTTTTTATGTTATTCAAGAACTGTTTTACACAAACATGCTCGTAAAATTTTGATTTAGTGATGAAGAACTGTAAGTTACAAGAAGGCTTTGATTTCACGAAGGATGAAGCATTGTTCACAAGTAGTTACTTCTTTATTAACACAATATCTTTATGGGTAAAAAATGTCGAATAGTTGCACAGTGGTACTTAATAGTTTGTTCTTGTTTGTACTACAGGACTCAGCTTCAAAGCAGGAAAATTCAATGTGACCACAACTTTGAGTCTGTTTGCCTGTAAGAATGTTTCTTTTGAGGAGCCTTTTAACGGTGGACAAGAAATTAAAATCTTCATCAGTTCTAAAAGCTACGCAACGAAAGGTTCTACTCGTGGAAATGGTGCAGCAATTTGGGTGGAATCGGTGAATAACAAGGCATTTACTGTCTGTGTTTTGGAGTACGGAGATGGCTCAAGTGGCGCTTCGCAAGTGAACTGGATGGCGCTGCAATCTGTACCTGCTGGCGCTCAACTAGGTACAGCTTCTTTAAACGCCTGGACTAGTGGAACAAATTGTAAAAGGATCGCTTTTGAAAAGGTTCGATTTGTCCTGTTTTTTCATTCTTTTTAATTTCATTTCGTTTGCCTCCTACGAAAAAAAACTCTCAGCATTTTGCTTTACCCTCGTTATTTCATATGTCTATTCATTCCGTGAACCGTGAACGACTATTTTCAATTGCCGTGAATCGTGAACGGAATAATTAATTTCTCATGATCCGTGAACAAAAATGATCCCGTGATTCGTGAAATAACTAAATTTATTTCTCGAGATTCGTGACCACGGTCTATATATAGTTAATGTTTCTTAAAATATTCAACGTAAACTTTCAAGGAACGTGATATATCAAGGACAAGTCTGTCAACAAAGATGAACAAACAGCCACTCTCATCCTAGGCTTGTGTAGACGTCACATGATCAAATGACTCGCACGCATAACTCCTTCAAAAGGTACGAGCGAAAATCTAGGTAGAATTGATCGTTAATTTATTCTGTTAGGGCGTGAAAAACAATTATTTCTTGTGTATGCCTAATTCAAAATTGTAGTTTATCAAAACTATATGGGCGACAAATAAAATCAAACGCATGGGTTTCACAGTTTTTTCACATTGTTGTTGCTATTGCAACCCGGAGGGTGTGAAAAGTTTGATTGATAGACTTTGATAAGCTCAACAAAATAATATTAATATTATGGGGTATGGCACCACTGGGAAGCCGTGACGTCATTATTGTAGCGGCCACATTGCATTCAATCTTGGATTTTATTTTAAATTCATTTTTTGCATAATTTGTCTTAATGGTACAAAAATTGAGAATTAAGTTTGAAGTATGCTATAATTAAATATATTTCTTTTTTTAACGATGTTATGTGTATTTATTTTACAAAGAAAGTAACGCGCATTATTCTTAGAAGTCGCTTAGCCTTATGCTATTTATGACGTCTTATCTTGGTAACATAGCAACCTTCCATCATCAAATTTTAGCGTAAGGTGGCTAAGGAATAAAATGAGCAGTTACTGGAAAGGAAAGGTTTAGGCTCAAAATCCGCTTTTGAACATATAGGCCAAAACCTGTGCGCCTCAACCACAGTCAATCACAATAGTTAATCTTAAGTTCTAAATCTTATATCTCTTTCTTGTTCTTCAGTCACGGCATTTGTTTTGACAGAAAACATCAAATTAAGAACAAGGAGGAGATTAGAATAACGAAAAAGAAATTGAGGAGAAAAGATGGGGCTTTAAAGACCAGACTAAAAGAGCAAACTGAAGCAGCTGAAGAAGAAAATATATGAAAATTTAGATCCAGAAAATGACACAACTTTTGAAATACAAGTGGTTCATTACCATCATCGCAATTAATCGATAAAGTAACAGACTACTTAAAAGATGAGAAATAAATCCATAGGTGAAGAAGCTGAAAAAAACAATAATAATAAAAAAGCAGAGAACGATAGTTTATGTCAGGTAGATTTTTTCCGGTAGATTCGTTTACAAACGATACCGGAAGAAAAGATCGAAGGAAGTAATATAAAGAAAACACACTGGAGCCAATAAGGCCGATTAGAAAAATCTTTGAAAATCAACGAGATATCAAAAAATTAAAAGTAGTGAATTCCAAAATCTGTTTCAGAAGGAATATGGAGGATTAAATTGGTGATAAAGGCAAAAAGTCTGGCGCAGACTACCTCGCTCGTTTTGATGTCAAAAAGACGTACTCTTTTTTATTCATTAAATTAGAGTTCACATTTTGATTTTTATTGAATTTTTTTATTGATTTAAGATAATGTCTGTTTTTTTTAAAAGCACTCTGCATGATCAAATCGTTTTTGTCTTTGTTTTTATTTGATTTTTCCTTTTTTTCTTGTTTAATGTATTTGACCCTTTCACTACTTTGTGGTACCCAAAGAAATATTGTTACAAAAACATTCAAACTTTCCTAATAAATAAAGTTTGCTTATAAGGGGTCGACTGACAGAGAAGTTCCAAATATTTGAATAGTAACACTATAAGCCTTCGCCTACATATTATGTTAGTTAGAGAATAAAATTATCTCCGTCGCCATAATGTGGTCACGAGTGAGGTGCAACTTCTTCCCCAGGATGAGGTTGAGTGAGGTGGTCACTGATTTTCTTAAATAGCTATTTTATTCAACACTCCACTGTATCATCCCTGGATCAGCAACAGAGCTGCTTTCTAAGGCAGACATATTACCTTGCATTATCTTTGTTAGCTGAAAATACATATAATATTTCTCTACTCTTTCACTTCTTTAGCTTTTCTTGGCTCTTCCAAATATCATGGTTACAGCTCGTCACCAGATTCTTGAAAGAGCTCAAGACGCTTTGGCCGTGTGGGTAGAAGACTTGCGCAAGGACAGCTTTAAACTTTGTGCCAGAGAAGCTAAGATTTTTGATGGCATTCATAAAAACATCAAAGTGGTGAGCAGTATTCCTGTTCCTTGATTTCTTCGCTACTTCTTGTTTTGTTATTAGTGGTGTCTTTAACGTAATAGAACAAGTTTTGTTCTGTAATGTTGGCAATTTTGAGTTTAGCAAGAGATCACATATGACGTCAAAGTGTGGTTAAAAACAAAGACGTGGCACACCTGCCGCAGGCGAGTGTGTCACGCAGATATTTTTACCACATTTTCCGTCTTTTGTGATCTATACATGGAATCCATTTGTTTTAAACAACGAAGAGGGAAGAAAACGACATACTCATACACTGACACACGGTGGCAATTGTTGTGAAGATTTCTTGTAGTTTAGGAATTCTCAACAAGTTGTCAAGTTCTCTTTTTGTCTCCGATTCTCCATTTTCCTCCTTTGTAAATAGCTCCTGCTAAAATCTTTTGGAGGATTACACCTGCTGAATTCGAAATAATCTCACCAACATTTTCATAACCGCGTGCCATGTTGAAGAAAACGGCAAAGAAAACAAGATTCCCTTAACGTCATCCTTGTGTCTGTACTCTAATAGATCATGGGCAACGACCAATCACGTCACGCGAAGCATTTACATCATTGTATAACTTCACATCTTTCCCTCTTTTCGGCAGGATTGGATGGCTTTTATCAAATTGAAGACTGACAATTTCACCTTGACTAACAGTCTCGTGTTTACAAACAACAACTCACCATCAAACAAACAAGACAACAACGCTGTCTGTCAGGTATATTGTCATGTTTAATGGTTTCCAGCATTGACCACCCTTGCTTTCCTCTTTCCTCTCCTTGTTTTTGTCATTCAAATTATGGATTAACTTATATCTTTGAATAATTGTATCCTTTCAACAGAAAGTCTCATTTTCCACTTGTAAAGTTGGTAGGAGGACTGAATCAGAAAATGGTTGTTAACATTTTATACTTTTTCTTGGAAAGAAGCTATTTATTTCAAATGAGATTTAAGATCATTTGCTTCGTACTGTTTTCAGAAAGTTAAGTTCCAGGATGTCTTTTATGCCCCTCCAGTTGTAGTGGTGTCTCCAAGACTTGGTTACAATAACAACAAATCACGTTTCTCAGGATCCGAACCATGCAAAGCAGTTACTGCCTGGGTTGAGGTTAGAAAAATATAGTCCCCCTACTCTTCCTGTGGTTCTAATGAGGAGAATTTGTTTAAAAGTCAATAAATTATTCCTTTGATCGTTGCCATTTTACTCACGTTAAAAACTTAGATGGGGGTTAATATTACTAATTTAACTAGTTTCTCATTTTCATATGAATATGGCAAATAGCGTTCCTTACAAAAAGTTTCTGCAGACTTGTCAGATGAAAACAGACTTTTTCATAGTTTTTTTACTTGTTTGGTTCTTTCAAAAGGAAGGACTTAGAAGTTTTAGTCTCATAGGTTTTTAACAATTGTTATATGGGAATTGTTACTCTACTTGCGCTAAACCTAATCTTTTACCATCAATAAATCGACTAGTCAGTTGAATTTGAAAAATGTATTGTTCAGTATTACTTTTAGTGCAACAAAATGTTATATTGTGTTATCTTATGTTTTTCGCTGTTTTGGAATATGCTTAGCATACATCTACAAACGAAACAGAAGTGTGTGTGAGAAGCTACAACAATGATGCCAACGATAAGGATATCATAAAGGTCGATTACATTGTAGTTGGAGGTACGTAATATATTATGCAACGTAAAATGAGGAAACAGCAATGAATTTTAACTGTAGACAATCACGGTGCTCTCTAATAGTGATTAACTGTACAATACTAAAATGCATACGTTTCGATCAAATTTTAGTCTAAATTAAAGTTCTTTTCCTTTGTTGCAAATCATTCAGATTATACATTACCAGGCCCCAAAACAAAATAAAGTGAAATTAAAAGCTAGGTTAAAATTCAGCAATATACGACATATATGGAACTGAGCGCTCATGTGCTTTATGCTGTGTTCACTTTATACCGGATAGCCTTTCATGGCGCCACGAGAAGCTGTCCGGTGTAGTGAATCCTACATGTATCCAACATGTGACTCTACACTTTTCGTCCGGTGGCTTAGTGCAAAATTTTAGCGAGATCTATACAGAGCGGACAAAAGCACCAAACTTTGCATGGTTGTAGCTTAGGGCATGTCAGTCAATATTAGGATCGGTGCCCACAGCTACCTCTTCAGGATTTACAGCAACTGCTCGCTGAAGTTCTTCAACAACCTTCCATGATGGGTGCCCTGTAATGGCGCCACGAGAAGCTATCTGGTACAGTGTGAACACCTACATGTATCCGACATGTGTCTCTCCACTTTAGAGATCGGCGAGGCACATCCTCTCTTTGTCACAGAAATCACTCCGCCACAACCGCTTTTGAATGTGAATAGAAGCCCTATGCGATAAGATTTTCGTCGCGGCGCACATGTTATCCGGTATACTGTGAACATAGCCTTAACCGTTACCCAGTTCCCTGATAACTCAATATTCCAGGCTGTTTTATCTATTGACAAATTCGAAATGAATGAATCTGAAATGATGCACTCTGATTCCAACACTTGTATGTTTGTCTTTTAGACTTGGATCCTTGTATAGATGTAACATGTCATTATCACAGCCTGTGTAAGGCTTTTGGACCTAATGATACACGCTGTGTGTGTTTGGACAGCTGTCCGACTTACAAAGAACCCGTATGTTCATCCAATGGCACTACGTACGACAACAAATGTCTGTTTGAACAGGAAGTTTGTCTCAATCGACTAAACTTTACCGTACAACATCCTGGCAGCTGTGAAGGTCAGCAGTTTATTGCCTTTTTATTGGTCAGAGGCACCTTTTCACTGAATTCTGTTAGTCTTTGGAGTAATAGCAAAATTTTCTTTTACTTCATTTCTGTTTACTTTTCCAATATTTTTGGGGTAAAGTTGTTGCGTCAACAAGGGATTTAACTTTATTACTGTAAGCCAAATAACTAATCTTTACAACTCGTTTTTAGGATTTCCTTTTCAGCATGGTCGCCTTTACATGGCCCAAATTCCATCTCTGGGTTATTCTCATTGTCAAGTAATTCGTTTCAAGCCTTTTGTATTTTACCCTGACAAACCCATTGAACTGCAGATCACTGTAAATCATATTGATACCAGTGACAAATCCTATGTCCATGACGCGGCAGTATCGTGGATTGAAGATGTGAATAACGACGGATTCACTGCCTGTGTGATAGCAGCTGGATATAACGAAAGGAAGTCTTATGCTAACGTGACAGTTGATTGGATGGCGTATCAAGGTGCTCCAGTGGGTGGCGTGACTGGTGAACTGCGCATGTCACAGTGGTGGACAGGGACGATTTGCGCAACTGTGAGATTTCCCACCGTAAGATGCCTTGTTTGTTTATCTTAATGCTTTGTTTTCCTAAGCGTCTAAATACACATCATAAAATCATTCAGTTTGACTTTAAAACGAAACTTTCAGGGTGCTCTGTTGTTGGGAATACACGCTTTGAAAAGACAACAATATCAACATAAAGTGACCGTTCTATTTTCTCTCAATAACCACTGAAATCTAGTTATGTGGTTTCGAAGGAGTGAAACAAAACGTTCAAACTGCCACTTTTAATCCATCCTCGGAGACCCAGGGGCAGATAGTGGGGGCGAGGGAAAGTCTAAACGGGCGGAAAAATAAGGCACGAAGAAAAGTAAAGAACGGCGAGAAGAGCCCCTGGGGACAATGTCTTACCAGACCAGTTCCAAACGGTCGCCGCCGTTCTGGCTTCTAATTGGCGCCAGAAAAACACAAGTTTTCTGGCACCAATCAGAAGACAGAACGGCGGCGACCGTTTGGAACTGGTCTGGTAAGACATTGTCCCCAGGGGCTCTTCTCGCCGTTCTTTACTTTTCTTCGGGATGTTACTAAAACGGGGAACGGGGAGCGGGGAGCGGGGAGCGGGGAACGGGGAACGGACGTCTGGGAACGAGTTGTCAGCGGAAACCTCCATAAAAATCCAAAATGGCCGGTAAGGATCAAGGACCCGGTAAGATCGATGATAGAGAAGCGTCGAAACAACACTTAAGGTCGCTATTTTACTAATGAACTATATGCTCATGAGGTGCTTGAAATAATACGGAGGTAATAATGTCATGACATTTTGCACCTTTTTGCGTTTTACTAAACAACAAAATATGCTTCAACAGCAGTTGAAAGAAGCTACAGTCGGGACAAAAACTCTCAAAGCACAGCCATATTTGGAACTCAAGCGAATCTATACTGGGTCTAACTCACAAAGCAATGAAATACTTTTGCTTGACGCTTTTAGTAGGGTTTTGGCTTAAATACATGCTGAAAGATAACGTAGATCGAAGCAGCCAGGTGTATTTCCTCGACAGTAATTGTGTAGCAGTGGAGCTCCTTCCTAGCAGTAGCGTTTTTTCAAGCCCAAATTAAAACATGTTGGCGATGAGATAAAACTGTAAGTCTAATAATATTATATTTACAAACCTATGATGAGAAGTAAGTGCAATTGTATTATTTGAAAAGATAAGATGGATCAGGTTATTTAATACATCAATAAAAGGCAACTTTAAACATATTAACGGGCAATGTGCCAGGAACATCAATCATACCTTGGTCTTAAAGATGTCAGTTGTTTCAAAGCAAATGGCTATGCTGTGGTTTTATTTTATTATAACCTAGGTGTAAATTTTGCTTCCCTTTGTTTGGGGGTAGGGTAATATGAATTTTATGATTATGAGTTCAAAACAAAGAGAATAAAATTCAAACTTAGGATAAAAGTGAACCACAACTGAACTGGAATATTAAGTGTTGCAAGTATACGTGGGGGAAGTACTTTAAAGTCTTTGGTTGGAAGGTACTTTGTAAAGGCTAGCTGTTAAAATATGCGTGGTAAGTATACTTCCTCTGTTTAGCCCTCTGGATGCTTTGTTTTTTTTCTAGGGGGACTCCTTTAATGTTTTTGCAGAGTGGAGCTCTGCTTCTCTTTAATGAACATTATTTTTACTGTGGAGAAAAATATTTCAAGCTCAGTGTAAAACTGAATGTATCAGTGATTTAAACCAGTTAATATTGTCAAGCTGCTTTATTAGCTTGATTCAGTAATATTGCAGTGCACCTACCATCAAGCATCACATCATCAATGTTGCAGAGGTTGGCAGCTTACTAGAAGGTGGTTGATAAGCCTTCAAGCAAGCTGTCTGTAGTTTTGGAAATAAAGAGTCTAAGGTCTCACACAAGTGATGGGAGGCAAAAGATTGGAGTGCCGATATGTTTTTCAGTAAACACGCGCAACTGTATGTGTATAGTGGCCACATTACGCTTACTCAATGCATGTTAAATAACACAATAGATCTTGCTACCCATTTTCCCTGATTTTATTTCCCCTCCAGGGGACATAATTTCTTTTAACATATCGGGGTTTTCAAAAAAGGGGCAAGAAGCTTTTAAATGAATTTTAATTCATTTAATTTAAGCACAGTATCAAAGAAATTAAAGAGAAGAATCAGACTAGAGTAACAGTAACCCAGAGGGGAGGGTGGGTACTCACCAAAGAGGCTCTGCCCCAGGGACCAACCCTTTACCCTTCGTATGTACCATTTTAGACAAAAAAGGTACCCCTTTTGTATACCCTCTAGTGACAAATGGTACCCCTTTCACATACCTAATTTTGAATGCTGCATCCCTTTTTAACTGCTGTAAATACACCATCTTTACAATATGAATAATTAGCTAAAACAGGTTTTCTTGTCTCTCACATCCATAAAATGCATCTGTGACTGATCTCATTTTGGTCCCTTTCATATACTTCAACTATAAAAACCCCTTCCCTTTCATGTACTTGAAGCCTGAATAAGGCTTCAGGCTCTGTTTAGGCCATTATAGTATCCCCTCCTCCTGCACCGAGAACAGTACCTTGATACAGCGATATTGTATGGTATGAATTGCACCAAACGTTTCGTGCCCATGAAGAGGTACTTTGATTATTTTACGACATTTTTCTTCAAAATGGAGAGGTTTGGGATCTCATTCTTAGGGGGGCGGGGGGTTAATTGAGGATCTGCAGTGAGTGAGAATGTTGCATTCAATGCAATCCAATGGTTTTGATTCAGGAAAGGGTCGTCAGGGGTATTTCGCAGAAAGACAAATGGCCACTGTACGACTTTGAAGCAGTTACTGATTAGGGTGAGGAAAATGAGTGAATTAGGTTTCATTAGGGTCATTATACTGGTCTATACTGGGCAAACTGACCTGAAACAAATTGTTTCACAATAATAATAAACTGATATTATTTTATTTTCATGGATCAGTGAAACACTCCAATATCGTGAATGCTTGCAGTGTAGTAGATCTAATAATATTAAAAGCAGAACCAGATTGTTAAAGTAGTCTCACTAATTATGTGATGACCTGGTCAATAACATTTTTCAAAGCAGTCATCTCTATCAAAGGAAATACAAGAAAACTGCACACAAGCTACTTGACTACTTCGATGTATGTTATCTATCATGGAAAAGTAGTTCATTACTCATTGGGCTAGACTCAGTATAGATTCGCTTGAGTTCCAAATATGGCTGTACATGTAGTTGTCCCGATTGGCTTCTTTCAACTGCTGTTGGAGCATATTTTTTTTTTCCTACGGATAATTGTTTAGTAAAACGCAAAGAGGTGAAAAACGTCATGAAGTTATTACCTCCGTAATTATTTCAAGCACCTCATGAGCATATAGTTCAAGTAAAATAACGCCGTTATCGGTTAAGTTGTGTTTCGACGGTTCTCTATCATCGATCATCGGCCATATTGGATTTTTATGGAGGTTTCCGCTGACAACTCGTTCCCAGACTTCCGTTCCCCGTTCCCCGCTCCCCGCTCCCCGTTCCCCGTTTTAGTAACATCCTTTTCTTCGTGCCTTATTTTTCCGCCCGTTTAGACTTTCCCTCGCCCCCCTATCTGCCCCTGGGTCTCCGAGGATGCTTTTAATCACTTTCCTGAATCTACGAAAATCGCTGTTCTTGCTTCGAATCGATAATAAAATAAATAAATACATGAATAAATAAGTAGAGGTCATAATAAGTGTAAATGAAGAGTATGCCAAGCATTTTATCAGAATGACGACTATTCCATGCTATTTCGCAGGGGAAATTTTCTGCCAAACCTTCAGTCTTTGTGACGTCAAAGCATTACAACCCAGGACTAAAGCGTAACGCTGCTAGTGTATGGATTGAAGATTTGACGAAATCATCATGTAAAGTTTGTATGAGAGAACTGCAGAATTATGCTGGATCACACCGAGATATTTTTGTTGTAAGTATATATAGTGTATCGTTATTTTAAGTGTCAAACATAGATCATACATTGGGCTGCCAAAATGCCAAAGCTTTGACTCTGGCTCTGGCTTAGGCAAAAGGTAATACTACAAATGCTTTGAAAAGAACAGCCCATCGTTTTCATACTGGTTGAGCAACTCTGCAATTATTATGTATGTTCCAGTACAAAATAATCCACAATATTTTACCGTATCGCAGAAAATTATTCAAACTCCCCGCTTTGCGTTCATTGTAACTCTTTAGACACACTTCCCCATATGCTAGTGAATTGTACCGAAATTAACAGTTTCTGAGCAAAAATAATCTCGTGGTGGAATCATCAAAGCGGAGACTGTTACCTTGTAGATGAATTAAGCATACTTTATGGTTACTATCCAGAAGACAAAAGAACTCTAATTTTCAATTATTTTATTTTCCTGGGAAGGAGACACATTTTTACTCAGAAATTCGAACAGAAGACCCCTAACATCGACCTGTTTTTTGATTTTTTTAAAGGAAAGCTAATTGTACATAGATGTATATTCCAATCCAAAGGGTTAATTAACAAGTTTCTCTCTCTATGGAAACCTCTCCTGTGCTTACGATAAGTTTTAACTATATATTAATCACCATGGCTCTTTTGTGTAAAGTAGTGTAATGTATTTAATTATTTATTCAATGCTTTGTTTTTTAATACTTTTTAATGTTTGCAATAAAGTGTTGAAGCATTAAAAATAACAATAATAAAAAAACTCTGCAAATTCGTCTTAGAATTAGTTATCAAAAAGCACAAATTACATTTCAACATTCTTTACCTTCACACCTCATGGCCGTTGTTTTTTTTATTATTTATTTATGTATGCATGCCGGTCGATTAACCAGAAATAACGCGTTTTTGATTTTACTTTCAGAATTGGCTGGCCTTTTCAGATCTTCCCAACCCTCCCTTTTCAGAACATAATGCGATCTACTTTGCAAATGATAAACCTCCCAACAGCAGACATTATAATGCATTTTGCAAGGTCAGTATCAGCGTTTGAGTTTGAATCCAAATGTCAGTGAAAAACCTTTTTTTACCATCTGATGGTAGTTATCAAATTTTACTTTCAGACCATTGTGTTTAACCTGTAATATCATTGGTGACGAATTACTCCTTAATTTTGGCGCGAAATTTCAGCATTAATTTGTAATTTCACATGTGAAATTACTAAATTGCCATGGCAACCTGAAGTACGTCTCCGTTTCAAGATGGCGAAGAAGTTTTAAAATGTCATGAATGAAGATGACAGGGCATAAAAAGACGCTTTAGAAAACCTGAACACACGAAAGAGCACTTCAAGAAGGATTCTTAGAGGTACGTTGTCGAAAAATTCTGAAAACTTAAGCCAAATTTCAGCTCTAAACGTTTGAGAGAGTGGAGTTCACGATCGATCGATACGATCCAGGATAAACAAGTAAAAAATCCTCGATTGCTAAGGTAATTCGTCACCCATGATATTAATAGGTAATCAAATGGTATACTCGTGAAATTAGGGAATAATTTCACTCGTCACCATTTGATTACACATACTAATAGCTGCCTCAGCAATGTACATAATACGGACAATTCCACAGGTCACACATTCGCTACTTCTATACCTCAGTCACCTCTATGATGGAGTCTGTCCATTTGGTGTCTGTATGCATTGAATAGTTTTAAGAATTAAATGTAAGTATTCTGTCAAAAGAGAATGATAGAGCAAAAGCATAAAACCCATTTGAATGGCAATTTCACGTCATCAAAGGTTTAAAGTCTAGTTGCAGCCTATGTTTCAAAAAGCTTCTTGTGCCGAGTTCAGTGAATGATCTTCGAAATAACGTTGACCTCAAAATCTCTTTCGTCTTACTGTATTTGTCTGACAGATTTTAGCTTCTCAGTTTGGAAGTGTACTTTTTATAGTGCCAGCCCAGTTTATTATGAACATCGATATGGCATGCTTTTCCCAAAATTTTAAATGCAAATGTAAGAATTAGTTAATTCACTATTATGTCAAAATCGTCAGGAAAACCAAAAACCTCCTTTTTCCAAGGTGTAGAGCAAAGCCTTAGTAATCAAAGTCAACATTCTCAAATTTCAGTTTATTTCCTTCTTACCCGTCTATAGTCAAGGGCACTTTAAGGTAGTATCTGTAAACAGTAAAATAAAATTGAGCTATCCAGACTGTTACCAGAGGATTCTATAATGCAATAAAAAAATCTGTTGGATTTGGAAGTAGACTATACCTTGGTAACAATTCCCCTTCAAGTTGAAATATTTTCTTTATCTTTTTTAGGAGGCAATCTTTGCCAAAAGTTATAACACAACGCCACACGTCTTCGTTTCTGCTTTGCATTCAACAAAAGGAGGGAATCAAAGTCCAGTTCATAACAGCATAGCCGCCTGGGTAGAGGTTGGTAACTGGTGATTTCAGGATATCAAATAGGCCAATTGGACTAAGAGGTCATGTGAAATCATTTTTATGGAAATGAAAGTTATAATTTTGCCTTCAAAAAACCATTAGTGGGTAATATCTTAACCAAAATAATAGTGATTTAGTTTTTCAAACCCGCACCATTTTCTTAAAATGAGTAAGTTCGTAGCTGGTCAGGTGACCAAAATGTTATTTTTGAACTATGAATTACCTCTTTCTGAACAGAAATTTTGCTCCTAAACTTGCTGAAAAGATGATGTGGTAACGTTAACAGCACATCTGAGCGTAACTATCAAACGTTTAACAAGATACAAGAAAAAAGTAGTTTTGGCCGCCAGGTTGGAGGGCAAGAGTATGACCTCCAACATTGCAGCCACTACCATATATACTACTTTGTTGAAAAATCATTAAACTTGCTGAAAAGATGATGTGGTAACGTTAACAGCACATCTGAGCGTAACTATCAAACGTTTAACAAGATACAAGAAAAAAGTAGTTTTGGCCGCCAGGTTGGAGGGCAAGAGTATGACCTCCAACATTGCAGCCACTACCATATATACTACTTTGTTGAAAAATCAAAGTGCAATAAAATATCTCCCTTAAATGCGTTTCCTCTCAAATGTCGGGTGTACGATAATTTTTATGCGCTCTGTCAATTTTTTGTCGTCAGCAGGATTCCAAGTCATTGTTTAAAGGAAGCATTGGTCACGCGAACTCTTAGTGCAAGTGGCCTAATTTCGTATTAAATTATGAGTAGTATAGTAGGGACCGAATTAACCTTTATTGGCGGACGAATCTCATTACTCTGCCGAGGATATCTATAGACACCGATGACGTTATGCCTTTTTGTCTTTATTAGTTGACTGGTAACATGTAAATAACAGTAATAATAATAACTATTATAATCATAATCATAATCATAATCATAACATATTCAACCGGGGTAAACCTGTCAGCGAAAGCTGTTATAAATAGAGAGAACAATACCAATTTCTTCACCGATGCATACAGACAACTACAACAAATAAAGATAAAAATAACTAGTTAGAGCTGGATACTGGTGCTTGGGCACCAGTGAAAAAATGCCTTTCTTAGCAGATTCTGTGCGTACTGTAGGAATTGAATTATCTAAAGATAGATAGAATCTCATTAAGATAGGTGGTGTGCCATTTTAAGGTGGTTTAATCGGTTTTAGACTGGGGCTTTCTAGATGTTATTAGGGAAACAAATGCGTTTCTTTTTGATTGGTTGACTAAAAACTAAGTAAAGTATTCATTTGTTGATACATGCTGTCAAAGTAATAAGCGCTAGTCCCCCTTTGTCATGAAATCACTAAGCAAGTATCCAGTTCTATTTCCTGCTGCTTTCATTGCCCAATATTTTTTTCCAGTTCAGGTTCTCTGATTCTTGGCGAGCAAATCGTGCATATTGATGAGTTCAGAGACCAACTAGCTCTTTCTAATAATAAAGCAAATTTTCAATTTACCCTAGTTCCCCTCTTCTTCTCCACAATTCAGTTTTTTCGCTTCACCTTCCTTTTTTTCATTTTTTACACCACGAAAACCACCACCACAGCCTCCACAACCACATTTTTATTGTTTTCCCGAGTCCTCCTCCACCACCACCACCTTTTTGTTGTTTTCCCGAGTCCTCCACCAGCACCACTGCCACCACCAATTTTCTATTGTTTTCCCTCCCTCACCTCCCCATTTCTATTGTTTTCCCTACTCCACCACCACAATGCACATCTTAGTACTAATGTTTAGTACTTTTACATGTACAGTATATTAGCAGGAAAGGCTTTCGGGTTTGTGTCAAAGAACTGTATGAGGCAAAATACGACCCACTCTTCATATCCTACATAGTTTTGTCAGGTAAGAGCGCAAAAAAAAGATTTTTTACGGTATATCTTTCTTTATCGTCTCTTATTTGTGACTCAATGCCGTGATTTATACGCACAGACATCTGTCCAGATGGATGGGATTACTTCAATGGATACTGCTATTTAACGAGCTCTGTATGTGCACCTTGGGTGACTGCAGTGTCCAACTGTTCAGCTATGAACTCACATCTGGTAACAGTGCACAACCAAGAGGAAAATGTCTACATACAGCACCGTCACAATGGAGAGCGATCATGGATTGGCCTTAATGACCGAAGCGTCGAGGGATCGTTTGTCTGGACAAACGAGGAAATATCCAGTTTTCAGTTCTGGGCTCCGCAACAACCAAACAACTTGAAAAACGAAGACTGTGTCCACACCCTTGGTGCGAAAGATGGCTACTCTTGGAACGACGTGTCATGTGATAACTGCCATAACTATACTTGTGTTAAAGGCAAGTTTTGAGTTGCCATAGAGATACTAAAAATCGAAACATTTAATTTGTTACCAATAACGTGGTTTGAAGATCACTTCTGCAGTAGTGAGTTTTAATGATTATTTTGTCGCCGTGTTGTTGATCAGAGTTTTATAAAGGCTGCATTTTTTTGTAGCTCTCTCCCAGGCAGTAGTCTTAATATTTAGGTAAAGGTAACCCCTGTACTTATCACTCTCAGTGTATGCTTTTACTGCTACCAAGTAAGATCACGGTGATAAAATGGTCTTCATTGAATTTTGTTGTCTACTGCAGAAATTGACGAATGCATCAGCAATTATCATAGGTGTGATCCAAACGCTGCTTGTCAGAATACCGTGGGCTCATACATTTGCACTTGCAAAGCTGGATTCTATGGAAACGGAAAAAAGTGCTTTGGTAACTATTACAGCCCTTATTATGTTTTCCTGACATAGCATCCTTCTGGACTGGTTATACATTTAGTGTACTATATTTTGTTGTAAAACTTGTCCTTTGTTTAAACTTTATTTTCTTTTGTTTCATACACATTTTCATACCTTGCTATACCCTAAAACAAACCCATGGCTAAAATTAAGGCACAACAGATATAGTTAGTTGTCTTAGTTAGGATTCATCACTGACTACATATGTTGTCCTTATTCCCTCCGCCATTAGATATAAATGAATGCAGAAACAAATCCCATACCTGTGATGTGAATGCAGTTTGTACCAATACTCAAGGGTCGTACAACTGCACCTGCAAAGCCGGATACTCAGGAGATGGAAAGAAATGCATTGGTATAGAGTATTCCTTATTAGTAAAATCCAGCTAATGGTTTATTATCAATGCTGCGTTCTGATTGGTCGAGCTACTACTAGGCTTTATGTTATAGCCCACTAGTAGCGAAAAGCGCCGGCTTTGAAAACCAAAACAATGGCGGCTGAATCGTGTTTTTGCTAGCTAAAGTTGTTCTGTCTTGATATTTTTGACCTATTAGTTACATTTTACTAGGACAATAATTCCTCTCGCCCTAATGTCCTCTGAGTCAATAGCCCATTCGGCCTTTGACCTCATGGACAAATGAATTGAATGGTTTACCCAATCATATTAGAGAATCAAACAGTATTGCAACTTTTAAAAAAATGTTTAAAGCTTTATTAAGGATAACTAGAACATTTCTATTTCTATTTGTATATCTTTTTCTTACATTTTAATTAGTGGGGGGCATCCCTAGTATGCCGCATTGGCGCTTTTGGTTGTCTCCTTCTCCACAGCTTTTCTTTTTCTTATAGTAGTGTTAGCTTATATGTTTTCATTATTTGCTTGTAATGTAGTGGAGTGAATCTGTAATAAATAAATAAAAGAACCCATTCGGGCTCGAGGAATGATTGTTATATTGATGGTGTTCCATAATGTAACCGAATTACAGACATAACAGTCCAGCCAAGTCAAGCTCGCCACACAAGATTCAATAATGAATTGATTACAGTCCTTACAGGAAAATGAATCCGTTGTAGATTTCAGTCTCATCTTTGCAGTTCCTTTATATGCGTATTAAGGAGTATTGTAGATGCTTAAATGGACTTGCACCTCCATATCTTTGTCAGAAGTTTAAAACCAGATCGGAAGTGCACAACTGTAACACTAGGAATAGGGACCGCCTACATATACCACCCTGTAGGACGGCTGCTGGTCAGCGCGCGTTTACCTTTCAGAGGCCAAAAGCTGTGGAATAGTATTCCAGACGAGTTTCAGTCTATCACTAAATAAAACAGCATTTTCTAAGGGTATTTTTGGAAAACTAAGTTTTAGATATTTGGCATTGTAAATTATGCTGAAAAGCCTTTTTGAAGAGATTAATTAAGTTATTACTATTATTATTGTTATTATTATTGCGAGGGTTTTGAAATCTCGCGCAATTTTGTTGAATTTGACGTGTACTGTCTTCATGGAAATTTTATCCGTTCTAGTTTTCCAGTTTTATCCTTTCTAGTTTTTGTACTTTCATATATTACAATTTTCTTGTTGCCTATTGCAAACATTCCAACTGTATTTGTTATTTAAGCAATAGAAAACGTTTTCCGTGTTTGCACAGCCTAATATAAACACGAGAGGGGTTGGGAGAATTCGAGACAGTTATTGAAACCCTCGACTTCGTCTCGGGTTTGCATAACTGTCGAGAATTCTCCCAACGCCTCGAGTGTTTATATCAGGCTATGCGAACACAGGGAAAAAGTTTTCTATTGCTTTTATAAAATAACTTTCCCGAGAAAAGACGCAAAACTCTTTGTATGGCACTGACTAAAAGAGAAATTCTTACCAGTCGCAAAGCCTTGTCCACGAAGTCTTGCACGCGTAATCAGTTCTTGTTTTGCAAAAAGATTCTTTCCAAAATACGGACTTTTCTCGCAGAAAATGTCAGCTTAAGCGAAAAAAAATTCACACACCTCTGTAACGATTTTCCAAGTTTCAGCTGACGGAGGAATGGGTAAATAAAGTAAACTTGTCAAGATTTTAACTCGAAAACGTTTTCAAATTCGTGCTTGCGTGATTAGCGCGCGAAAAGCAAAACATCTTGGCGCCACAACCATGTTTACATACTCTCATGCAAACACTCCTCTCGGCCAATCAGAGCGCGCGTACTATCTTAGTTATTTTATAAAACTAGATCTAAATCCCCTGATAGGGATATGTAAAATTTATGCGTAACAGTTTAAAATTATATAATTATAATTTAATATCTAGTAACAAGTCAAACTTTTTATAAAGTCATTATAATTATATGAATCAGTGTTTTTATATTCTAATGCTTGCTATGTCAAATATCGCCAACAATTCAACATATATAGCATAATATTCTTTGATGGTTCTGTATTGTCGATAGACCAGCAGAGACTGAGTAGACTCGGTAGAATCTCATAAAAAGATTGTTTTCTCTTCGTTTGATTGTCAATATATTTTTTGCATTTTTAGGTGAGGTCGTGTGTTATGAAGCCCTTGATCCTCGGTTGCTTAGCCAGTCTCTTTTTTATTTCTTGAGTCTACCCAATTCTTTCTACTTCTCTTAAAAAAAATTAAAATAAAGAATTAGGCCCTCATTTTAGCTTGAGTCAGTACAAACGTTTTTGGCCTGAGTATCGCGCCTTTCTTAGGGGTTAGGACAGAGGAAACTTTAAAGGATGAATTAGGGAGGGAGTAAGAGTCGACCCCCCCCTCTCCTCCCTCCCCCAGTGTAAAGGTTAGAACTGTTCTCAATACGTATATCCAGATAACCTTGTTCACGGGGCTTTCCGTCGACACTTTTTCTAAGTGTACTCATGATTAAGAAACGACAATACGAAAACAATTAATTATCATTACTCATATTAGTTCTATATCAATTGTTCCGGTTTTTACGCACAAGAAAAGAGTCAAAAGAAAGAACTGCCTACATTCTGCAGGCCCAAGATATTGTTGGGCATGTTTTCAAATCATTAGTGTTTACTTAGTACTAACTGTTCTTTCGGGTATCACATGAGGTAAAAATTGTTTCCAAGCTGCAGGCCATTCATTTAATAAGTATTTAAGAGGGAATTCTACGCCATTTAGAAAATTCTTTATTAATAAAGTACAAGAGTAAAATTATGCAATTGAATACTTAGAAAAAAAATTGGAAAATTAATTGATATTGTCTATATGTTGTACGCTGCTTAGTACGGTAAACTGGTCCAATTTACGAATATTTTGCCCAATAGACAGTTAGGCCAAATTTGGTAGGTGTTTAGTGCCATTATTCCGGGCCAGAATTTCTTACACAGGTTCTTATACAGTATCATGCTTGCAATACAGTATATAAAACGCAGATATTATTGTTGACTTTATAAGTTGTAAAGTAGCCATATCCTAATGTACAATTAACATGCAGTGCTAATGTCATGTCTTCCAGCTTATAATTAAACCTGGACACTCTGGAGATGGAAAGAAATGCATTGCAGTTTGTATGCAGCATCCCTACAGAATTCCTATGATATTGTCTATAATTATTTTATACTGTTTAGTACGGAAAGCTGGTTCAGTTTACGAATATTTTGCCTAAATATAGACAGCTAGGCTTAATTTGGTAGGTGTTTAGCGCCATTATTCCGGGCCTGAACTTCTTACACTTTTTCTCATACAGCTTGCAGTACAGTGTACAAAAAGCAGATATTATTGTTGACTTTATAAGTTGTAAAGTAGCCATATCCTGCCAAATGTAGAATTAACACGCAGTGCTAATGTCATGTCTTCCAGCTTATAAGAACTGCGCTGAACTGTACAAAGCTGGAAAGCGATCAAGTGGAGTTTACAAGATCGACCCAGACGGTGCTGGTGCCTTTGACGTGTACTGTGACCAAACAACAGCCGGTGGGGGGTGGACAGTGTTCCAGAAGAGACTGGATGGCTCGGTTAATTTCTACCGCGGCTGGAACGACTACAAAAAAGGGTTCGGAAATCTGAATGGCGAGTTTTGGCTCGGACTGGACAAAATTCACCGCCTGACAAAAACTAAAAGCAAACTTCGAGTGGATCTAGAGGACTTCAACAGAAACACGGCTTATGCCGAGTACAGCTACTTTGCTATAACAGACGAGAGAAGCAAATACAAGTTGAGTCTTGGAACTTACACCGGTAATTGTATTACTTACTTAATTAAAAATGGAGTTCGGGGAAAGAACTTTTAAGGCCTAAGTTAATGCTAATGATTTTGAAGTTAAAGAAATAAATACTCACCTCAGAGATACAGCTAGTCCCACATGCAATGAAGTATGTAATAATCACACAGCTATCACGAAATAAGAGTACTTCAAATTAATATAATATGGAGCGTTAGAGTGATTTTACTTCGACCATGAAACGGATTCAATGTTTCCTACTGTCTTTAGATCTTAACCATCGTATTGAAAATCACAGTAATGTGGAGAAAAATTTAAGGAAACATCTTTTGTTCCAATTTCATTTTCCAGGAAATGCTGGTGACTCGCTAAGTTATCACAAAAGCTTATCTTTCTCCACTAAAGATCGAGACAATGACCAGCATTCTGGTAACTGTGCTACAGATTACAAGGGAGCTTGGTGGTACAGGGACTGCCATCGTTCCAACCTGAACGGGCTCTATCATCACGGTAGTCACTCTTCACATGCTGATGGTGTGAACTGGTATAACTGGAAGGGACATTACTACTCCGCTAAACGAGCTGAAATGAAACTCAAACCAGTCAACTTCTAAACCAACAAAGAGCGGTTGTCAGTGTTTATATCTGCTTGATTCGTAATGATCTTTTAAACAACTTGACTGTACAAATTTTGTTAGACTGCTGCTGAAATGATAAATTAAGCATAACAAACTTTATAACATAACAAAAGTAAATCGCGCGTTCTGATTGGTCGGTTAGCCACTACCATTTGCCCCTGGTTGCACGCCAAGAAACTGAGCTAGCGCGGTCAAATTTAGGCAAATTCAACAAATCTCCTCTCCTGACGGTAAAATACACCGATGAAATGCACAGATGAAAAGTGGAAGTTGAAGAAAATACTAAGCTGTCGTTTTGAAGGAAAAAAAAGAGATCAAATGACAAATTTGCTCTGGATGAATTAATCACTGTTTTCCTCGCGGCTAGAATCGGCTGAAGTAAAATCGAGCGAGCAAAGATTTAAGGTACTTTTGGTGTGTTTTTTATAAAAGAGAAAGTCTGTTAGAAATTTAAATTTATCAATTAGCATTGCGTTATTGACTTTTTGCTCAAGCTGATGCTAAATTCAAGCAAATATTTTAGGAAACACGCTCGAATTCGACACAGCTTTAATTTGTTGTGAAGTTTTCATCGCATCGATTCAAAATTTTAGTTGAGTTTAAGAGCGGATGTCAGTAAATATCGACCAGACGTCTACAAAATTGAAAAATCGAAAATTCTCAAAAACATTCACAAAGTAGCACTAGGTAAGCTATTGACATAAATGTAATTTTTACTTCAATCCGATTATTATTTTCCACGTACGGGGGGGTTATTGGTTTCGCGGCTCTCGGACCGGGTTTTCCAGGCCCGAGACCATGTGTCACAAAAAAATCGTTTTAAAATTCAAATCCATTGTAATGCGAACAACAAATAAATTATTCAGAAGAGTACATAATTGCACACATTTTAAGTGGTGATTTACTCAGTTTGAACGAAAATGTAATATTTTGGAGATTTTTCATTATTTTCAATATTTTGAACGTTTTCGTTCAATGAAAAAATGGCAAATTTCAAAGCCCCAAATCGTCGACTGGTACCTCGATTTCAGTAACGAGTCTTATACCACGTTAAAGAGCGTTATCTCTTCTTTCAAAATCTGTTTTCAAAACTACGGGCAACTGAAAAGAAAATTTTTGAGGCCAAAAAAAAACAAGTAGTACTTTTCTGAAATTTGAGCTTTCCAGACTCAGCGGACCGATGCTAAAAACTCAGAAAAATGCAATAAGAAATCAGTTTGAGCAACAGTGGTTTAACGTTATCAGCTATCAGAAACAAACACGTGTTTATCGAGCGATCTGATAAAATTTAAAGCCGTTTTCCAACAAGAAAAGCAGAGTTTAGCCATCTTCTGCTACCAAACGCACGAGTCACGTAAGGTTGTCAAAAGGCAAAGCACAGTAATAAACTTCAAAAAGCACAACGTTTCTGCGTCCAGGAATTAGACTTTAGCGGACAGAACAATGCCTACGAGTGTATGTTTCATACCTTAGCATGGGTCTCCTAGATATTGGAAGTAAAAAACATCAAGCACAGCATCGGCAAGAGCGTCTTCAGCTGCTCTCAAACGACGGAGATTGCGTTACTTTTCACAGATTGACCGCTTACCACCTGTTTTTGGGCTCGCATTTAGACGGATCTGAACTCTTCTTCACGAGACATTGAACTGAATTTATCGGAAATATGCCACCACCACCAACAACACGAGCTTTTTTCGGGTATTTGTCGTTTTTTTATACGAAAAGTTCGGGTAAGCAGATTCACGCAAAAACCATTTGCCTTAAAAAATGTGTTTAAAAGCCCACCCTGGATTTGAAGCAAAAAGTATTTCCTCGAAATAAGCTAAAAAGTACCCAATTCACGCGGTGAAAAAATGGATGATTATGGAAGGATTATCGAATTCTTACCTAACCTGAGGGATTTCCCAATTTCCCGTGATGTAGGATTTGGGGTAGGAAAAAAGCCCATAACCTGCTCCTGTCGTTGTAAATTTCCTCAAGATCAAAAATTTCAGTAAGAACCGAAAAAAAAAAAAAACAGCTTAAAGGAGGTGCACACACCTTGACCTAGCCAGGGAAAAGGGGCTTCTGATTGAGCTTAACTGTCATTGATGCACGGTGCAATTAGTTAGACCTGTTACTATCCCCCGCGCAACCACAGGAACAAGTCCAGCCATTTGGGCCCAGGGGTGGGGAGTACTTTGAAGCGGTCCTGTCGGGGAGTTTCGGGGGTAGTGGGCGGGGAAAATCGAAAACAAGTTCTCTTTGTTTTTGTGAAGTACATCATTTCTCGCACGGTTGACAAGGTGACGGCGGACTCCATAGCTGTGGAAAGGCCCTTTTGAAACATGTGCCGGCAACATGCAGGGCATCACGAAATTGACGTCTACACCTTGAATCAACTCCATGAACAGGGAGAGGCGATAAGTCCCATCTTAAAAGATGCTTGATGTTTAGACGTGAATAGTCTGTCCGCAGTAATTTTTCATTTTGTATATCGGGACCATTTGATAGCGCACGAGGGAACCGGAGCGCAGTAACGAGCCCTAACCCCACCCAATTGCCCTTGCGGTCAATAAATCATCGCGTTTTTCATTTTTTTTTTATGCGCGTTCGAGAGCCTCCAAAGGGAATATTAGTTTCAGTTTATTTTACCGACAAAAAAGAACCAAACAAAGCAAAAGACAAGTATACAGAAATACGCAGAAGCAATGTGGTGGGGAAGCCCAAAAAGAAACCATAAGGCTTAGGTCATCCCCTTTTCGTTCGTTTAGCGTTGAATAGGTTTCCTGGCTTTGGGTGGGTCGGTCGGTAGGGTGAAAAAAAATCACAAGAAATCTGAGAACAGGAGACCTGAAACACCAGCATCATTGCCGTGGAGCCTGAAAACAACAAGACATGGTCACCAAATCGACACAAACTCAATATTGTGGAAAATGTGATGGTCAATTTCATAAAAAAAGGCCCAAAAAGGGTAAAAAGCAAAAAGGATACACCACCGAACGTTTTATGCCTGGAAATGCTGTTATAATGCTCATTTCGTAGATTAAAAGAATTAATTGAAGTCCAAAAAAATAAACCTTGTCGTTTCTTTTTCTTGCTTTTTTAAAAAAATGCCAAAAAACTGGGTCTGTTGGACAACACTAAACGAAGAAAAAATTAATATAGGTATTAAGCTCCCTTGAAGTATAAAAGTATAAGTTTACAAGGACAGGATGGAACGTATACTGAGTAACTATAAATGATAACAATTTGATCAAAATTAAATGAAAGGCTAAGAGTCTAAGCGCTGTCTGATAACGAAACGGTAAACAAGAAGTGCTGCCTGTCATTTAATAGAGACGTGAAATACTGGGTAGACCACATCCTGAACTCCTGCGAAAACCGGAAGAGAGGAACGCTCAGGGCTAAGGAGACTAAACAGGGGCGTAGCTACTTGTATGCACGGTTCGCACGTGCGTACCCGAAAACGTTGAGGAGAAAAAATAGGATGAAATAAACTCAACTAAAAAAATCGGTTTCCAGAGAAGCGAGGACATTAATTGGAGAACCGAACCTTGGATGCTTTATTTATATAGCAAGCTTGATGATGTAAAGCGTGAACGCGTTGTTTTCTCCACGACCTGTCTTCGGAGTAGACGATGTAGGGCACAATTACGTCAATGTGTGGTGCTTTTGTCGGTCAAAAATAATGTGACAAAAAAGGGTAAAAAGAGCCATTTGTAAACTAAAGTCGGAGGTACTACAAGCTTGATTTTTAATAGCTGAATTAATGATAAACGGTTGACGTCAATGAACATAACAAGCCGACAGAATTAAAGAATTTTAGAGGTTGTGTCATTTCATAAACAGCAAAAATGCTTTTGCTTACAACCGTTAACCCCACCTTTAATATAGGCACCTTAAAAAATGTTGAGATTTGGGGTGGGGGGAGGGGGGGGAGACGATGTAGAAAAAGTTGGGTGTACCTCCGGAAAAATCCTGACTACGCACCTGCTAAATCCTGAAACTGAACAACAGGCGTCCTCAGTTATCATCTGTCCGGGGTCGTACTTTCAAGGAAGCGCTGATCAAGAATCACTCATGACGGAATGAAAACTCCTCGTAGCTTCCAGCGAAAAAAGGAGTGACAACAGTGGTAAGCGGTCGTTCTGTGAAATGTAACGTAATCTCTGCCGTTTACGATCTTTCGGCGCTTGGATTTAAAACGTTGTTGTTTGGTATGTTCTCCTGTGTGGATACTTGGCCTTTCCAATATATGGAAAGACCATGCTAAGGTACGAACAACAGACATTCACAACATTGTTTTGTACGCTAAAATCTGCTTTCATGGACGCAAAACGTTTTGATATTAGTGCTTTGCCCTCCCTTTGACAACTTCACGTGACTGGTGCACTTGGCAGGAGTTGACAGCTTAAATCTGCCTTTCTTGATAGCAAAAGGCATTAATTTATATCAGATCGCTGTATAAACACGTCTTGGTTTCTGAAAGCTGATAACTTGAAACCACTGTTTCTCAAACTGATTTCTTATTGTATTTTTCCGAGTTTTTAGCATCGGCCCGCCGAGTCTCAGGGGAGTCTCGAAAGCTCAAATTTCAGAAAAGTACTACTTGTATTTTTTGACCTCAAAAATTTTCTTTTCAGTTGCCCGTAGTTTTGAAAACAGATTTTGAAAGAAGAGATAACGCTCTTTAACGTGGTATAAGACTCGTCACTGAAATCGAGGTACCAGTCCATGATTTGGGGCTTTGAAATTTGCCATTTTTTCATTGAACGAAAACGTTCAAAATATTGAAAATAATGAAAAATCTCCAAAATATTACATTTTCGTTCAAACTGAGTAAATCACCACTTAAAATGTGTGCAATTATGTACTCTTCTGAATAAGATATTTGTTGTCCGCATTACAATGGATTTGAATTTTAAAACGATTTTTTTGTGACACATGGTCTCGAGCCTGGAAAACCCGGTCCGAGAGCCGCGAAACCAATAACCCCCCCCCGTACGTGGAAAATAATAATCGGATCGAAGTAAAAATTACATTTATGTTAATAGCTTACCTAGTGCTACTTTGTGAATTTTTTTGAGAATTTTGGATTTTTCACTTTTGTAGACCTCTGGTCGATATTTACTGACATCCGCTCTTAAACGTTCACATTACTCTGGAATAAGCGAATTTCATTGAGTACAGAAACATTTGAGTTTTCAAATAAAGTTTTCAAAAAATAACTTTACTGTGTTTAATTTGTTCTTCAGTGTTCATTCATAACAGTCGTTCAGAGAACGGTCGAAAAACAATAGCTTCAGCGCCGGCTGTGTGTCGGCGAATTTCAGTTGCAACTTTGACTTTCATAGCTGGATTTCCCCAGACAGATTTCGATACAAAGCTAGTTAATTTCTTTTTAAAATTAGTGCTAGCCGTTATTCTAAAGGAATTACAGTCAGATTTTCTCATTTCTACTTTACGTTTATTTCAAAAATTGACACATAAATAAGCTTGACAATTATTTTATGATCATTTATTTAGTTTTAGCTTATTTTTTAAAGTCTTTTTAGTTGGTGTTTATAGTTGCAGTTATAGTTTTCCCTCAAAGTTTTTACCCTAATATTAAGAGCAAGTAGACAGATGCCATTCAGAATAACAACGGAAAAGGTTTTGCAACTTACCTGAAGACGGAGAACGGTTGATTCAGAGAAAGAACAACTCAAAGGGGCGGGCAGACGGCAGCATACATGAACTCGGACCAATGACTCAACCGAAGGCAAATAGAAAATAATGTTTTTCTCTTTTGATTATGTTATAAAAGAAATGGTAAACGTTGCAGCTGTGCAACCATGGAGTTATGGATGCACTTGGGAGGTTTGCTAAGTACTCAAGAAGCTAGAGTCGCACTCGGCTATTGCCTCGTGCAACTCTTACGCTTCTTTCGTGCTTAGCAACCTCCCGCGTCCATCCATAACTCCATGGTTGCACGCTGCACGTTTACCATTTCTTAAATTGTCACAGATTTGATGGAAAAAACTATAAAATAAAAGATGTTACAATTGGCTTTCGCAATTTACCATATTGTTTTTCATTTATACTAACTGCCTTCTGTCCTATTAGGCCCGGTTTAAACGTCGAACTTTACATGTGCCGAACCTAATACCTATTTAGGTCGACCCAAACTATCAAGTTCGACTGTTGATTCAGACGGTCGAACTTTACATGTGCCGAACCTAATTCGTGGCGAAAAGAAACATCATCCTTACTGCTTAAAATAGGACCATTCTTGCGCTATAGTTCTTCGCTTATCGCGCGCTTAGTAGGCACTGCGTACTCACTGCGTATGTAATGTATCGGTCAAATCAAAGCTTCAACATGCCCCCCCCCCCCCGGGCAAACCCCCGGGCATTTGACTTTTCTGAAAATTATTGTTCAAATTCCCCCCTACCCGGGCCAAAATGCCGTTCAAATGCCCCACACTAGGGTCCATTCAGGTGATCAAATGCCCCGACCCCGGGGACATTTCACAGGCACATAATGACAGAAGGACGGCGGAAACACCTTCAGTTGTGGAGCAAAATATTTATAAATATAACAAAAACTGAGAAGCACTGTTAGCGTATTTACTACGAACAAAAGTCTCGTGCAAAGCGGCGGAAATCGCTGCTACAAGGTCACTGAATGCTCAGCTTTTCTTCGTCATCCAACATACAAAGTGTTGTATAAAAAAAGATGCCACCTATTGAGATTACGACATCATGATCATTTCACTGACATGCATCATCGCTCACCTTATTAATTAACATACTTGCAGTAGGTCAAAGTAGTTGATCTGAGCTTTTTATTTTATTTTTTTATGTTGTTGTATTGAATCGCTGATATAGGTATTGTATTTCATTGTAAACACAACAATAAAATACATTCATACATTCAAAGCCTGAATCCATATTAAACATTTTAAAATTTAAATACTTCAAATACGGCACAAAGCTTGTTTAAGCCCTTTCCTCGCAATCAATTGGCCACAAAGGCACAATCTTTTCCACGAAAATCCTCTAACACCGCGTCCCCCATGATAGCTCGCCACGCCAAAGATTTTACATGAAATCGAGGATGCAATTCAAATTCCCCACCCCTAAAGCATGGGGATCAAATTCCCCACCCCCTGGAAGACTCTGATAATCAAATTCCCTCCTCCCCGGGACGGCAAAGGTGTCAAATGCCCGGGGTATGCCCGGGGGGGGGGGGGCATGTTGAAGCTTCGATTTGACGGATACATAATCAGTACATCGAAAATAGGTAAGCACGCTAACAAGTTTGTGCCTATTTATTTCATTATTTTTTATATCATAAGGAGAAAAAAAATGCTTTGGAAACAACTAAAAAGTGAGTTGCTCTATAATTCAATTCCTTATGTTTGCTTTCACAGTTAAGTGTTAATGTAATTTTTCCCGTTGCTTCTGTATCTTCCCCGCGAGTGAGCGACTGGCCGGAGAAGACGGCTGTAATTCAGGTTATTGTTTTGGTGCAAGGGAGTCATTTGTGAGTAAAATATCTGTTTTTTTCGAATATGGTGTTCTGTTGGTTTATGTCTTGAAGCGGTTCCGTCCAGGTATACAACAGGTTTACAAGAGATTTCTGAGGATATTGTGCCAGCGTTTTCTTCCTAAAAACCCACAATTTGAAAATCTTACTTATCATCTCTGATCATTTTTTTTTTGTCCCGCTTCAAAAAAACCTATTGCTTTCAATTATTCCACTTTCTGAAGTTCACTGATTATTTGGTCAAGCTTAACAAATGCAAGAGGCTCTTTAGAATTTAATATACATATTGGAAAACTAAGAATTATGCTTGTCACATGCTTTCGGATCTATTAATTAAAATGGGATACTATAGTCTTGTAGTCCACCGGATTTGACCAGAGGTCAGAGATCAACAAGGTTATGGTTTGTTTAAGCAATAGACCACACTTTCTATGGGTTTACCGGCGTGATAACCCACGCGGGATGTTGGGAGAACACGAGAAAAGCTTGTAAATCACGAGCCGAAGGCGAGTGATTTACAAGCTTTTCGAGTGTTCTCTAACATCAAATGATTATCCTCAGCTCGCTCCAAAAAAATGATCTATTCTATAAAAAATAAGGGTGTATGTAAATGGCGGAACCTGCCCGGAACCGCCCGGAACCAACCGGAACCCCCCGGAACCTACCCGGAACCTTGAAAAAAGCGCAAATGATAAAATTTTAAAAAAAAACAAATAACAAAAAATAATACAAATCAAATAAAAATAATGAAAATGAAATAAATATACTAAATATAGGTAGCTTCCACCTTAAAAATAGTCTGAAAGCTACAATTTTTATTATTTTATTTCGTTTTAATTATTTTAATTTGATTTGTATTATTTTTATTGTTTATTTGGTTCCCGTCCTCTTGTTAAATCAGCCTAATACTTGAACAGGTCGGCACGTGACTAACGGAATGCCAAAGACCAAAGTACAAAGTTTTGTTTTACGACTCGAATTCCACGTGCGCTGTGGAAGTCAGCGAGAGAGCGTGGACAGTTTTTTCAAGTACGACCATGAATGAAGGGAAAGCCGAGACGATCACCATAGAAGATGAATCACAGTCTGAAGATGACAATAGTGAAGAGCTATATCAGCCGGTTTTTATGAGAACCGAGGAAACGTGTCCTTTTGCCAGGTAACATTTCCTTCGTACAAACAGAAATTTGACTGTTTACTGAGTTGCGTAAGCAAAAGCTGATATCTGCCCACAAATTTACGCGGTTTTGTTTTATTTCAACAGTGCTGTAAAAACTGAGGGGAACGGTCATAACGAAGTAATCGAAATCCTTTCCTCGCCGGAAAGAAGTCCGGAAAAAGAAAAGGTAAGCGCAGGTTCACTTTTCGTGGAGGCATAACTAAGGAATTGTTTTAACCGGCCAAGGTAGTTGGGAACTACCTTGGCCGGTTAAACAATTCATAATGACTTCGTTTAGCACGGGTTGTTTCTTTAATGGAGCCCGCTATGCCTCCACGAAAAGTGAACCTGCGCTTACCTTTTCTTTTCCGGACTTCTTCCGGCGAGGAAAGGATTTCGATTACTTCGTTATGACCGTTCCCAGTTTTTACAGCACTGTTGAAATAAAACAAAACCGCGTAAATTTGTGGGCAGATATCAGCTTTTTGCTTACGCAACTCAGTAAACAGTCAAATTTCTGTTTGTACGAAGGAAATGTTACCTGGCAAAAGGACACGTTTCCTCGGTTCTCATAAAAACCGGCTGATATAGCTCTTCACTATTGTCATCTTCAGACTGTGATTCATCTTCTATGGTGATCGTCTCGGCTTTCCCTTCATTCATGGTCGTACTTGAAAAAACTGTCCACGCTCTCTCGCTGACTTCCACAGCGCACGTGGTTTCGAGTCGTAAAACAATACTTTGTACTTTGGTCTTTGACATTCCGTTAGTCACGTGCCGACCTGTTCAAGTATTAGGCTGATTTAACAAGAGGACGGGGACCAAATAAACAATAAAAATAATACAAATCAAATTAAAATAATTAAAACGAAATAAAATAATAAAAGTTGTAGCTTTCAGACTATTTTTAAGGTGGAAGCTACCTATATTTAGTATATTTATTTCATTTTCATTATTTTTATTTGATTTGTATTATTTTTTGTTTTTTGTTTTTTTTTAAATTTTATCATTTGCGCTTTTTTCAAGGTTCCGGGTAGGTTCCGGGGGATTCCGGGGGGTTCCGGTTGGTTCCGGGCGGTTCCGGGGGTTCCGGGCGGTTCCGGGCAGGTTCCGCCCTTTACATACACCCATAAAATAACTTCTAGTAGAATGGAGTCTTTTAGGTAAAAAATATGGTTTTAGTACCGTGATCAAGTCACGTCTTCTCTCTAAAGTCATCATAAGCCAATCATAACTCTCGATTTAATAGCGTTGAACTTTCTCAAAACTCAGAAAACTCAGTTCAGTCAAACAACAAACAGCAGCACTTAAAAACACGAGTTTTTGCACTCATTACATGATAACTTATGAAAGCTGTTTGACAGGAAAAGTCAACACAAATTCATGCGAACGTGGAATGAAAGAATAAGTTCATGGTTTGTTTACTACAGAAGTAGAAATTAATTGGACATCAGACTGTCAGCTGTATTTTGTTGAGTCGATCCGTAAGAATTTCATTGTTACAGACGGAACTGACAGCTATTGTAATGGAGGACTTCATTCACTTTTTACAAGCCGCAGTGGTTTAAGATCTGTTTTCTGGACTTTATAATGATCAAGAAATGCTGCGGTAACGACGTGGCTGCGTTTGCGAAGTCGGTCGCATGTAACTTTATATGCACGTACAGCGACCGATGGAAATATGTCAGTGGTCAAAGGTTTCTTTGCCGTAGCCACATATTGGCGTTAATATTTGTCGATTCGTGAAGGCAGGTGGTTTGAGGTAGGTTATGGCATCGATATCACCGAATAATTTGTGCAAATGTTGGAAAAAACCAGCCCGAAACTCTGACATCTTTCATCATCGTTGGCAGCTTGTTTACTGAACCTACAGCGGGCGATTTTGTACCATATCTTGATCAGAGATCTCTTTTTGGAACAATTTCTTTCATTAAGGAATTTAATTTTGACATAAAATAAATCAAGAATGCTAAAACTATCCGTTTTGTTGCTGGTTGGCACATGGTTAAGTTTTCCTAGAGACTCTCTACACCAGAAATTCACACAGTTGTTGGCTTTCTCTGCGATTGGCATCGTCGTGAAATGTAAACTGTTTTCCAGCTTTGTACTTTATAACTTCTAAAGCTATGGCAGTAGCGAATTGTGAGGCTCAGTAATAAAATGTGGAAACCAACGCTTTTAATATTAAGAAGGGCTGGGTAAGTAACTTGTTCTGTTTTTTAGCCGTTCTAAAATCGTTGTTTGCAGATCAATCCGGTTTTGTTTATGGCTCGTGGTCCGGATGCCTTTTTCTATGGGTTTACCGGTATAATAAACCATAGGTTTTTGACCAATCAGATCACGCGTACTATCTCAGTTATTTTATAATATAAAATATCCTCTTGTATGGGATTTGATGTTACATCCGAATAACACTAAATTATTGTTTTTAACTCTGGGGCTGCCTTAAAGGCATTGTAACTTTGAGGAGCACTTTTCTTCAAGTCTTCTCTGTGGGGACCCTCAAACAATTCTATTAGACAAGGTTTGGCCCAAAATAATAATGATTACTGCACTTGGCATGGACACAACATAAGTTTTCCAAAGTTCCTTTTCATAGCCGGTTCTTCATGTTTCTATTGAACAGCACTTTCAAGAAAACAAGCTCACACATCAGAGTAAAGATACAATAAAAGTTATTTATTGTTACATTTTGTTTTTTGTAAATAAACATTTTATTTTAGGTCCTGACAGTTAATTCTTTCCGTATTACTGTTTTTGATTCTGACCTGCATGACTCGCTTCCATGGCTCGCTGGCTCGCATATTATACACACTCTTTTATCTCAAAATCTTGTTTTTTTTAACACCTTCTTGGACATGAAAACCAAACCAAAACTTAATTGATATAATGAAGACAGTAGCAGCTGACATCGATTTTCAATAGTTATCTTGTGAGATGTCTTTCATGTATTATTTATTAGGGAGGATTATTTTGTTGAAGACGATGCATTAACATAGATGCTTTGTCATCAAGAGAATCTCAATAATTTAGGATTTATTCAAATACACACATATTCGATATTATGACATAAAATATGGGCTTATTGCTCATGCACAGGGATTGATGGTGGAGAGTGTGGCATCTTTCATGTTTCAGATTGACCTTTTGCACAGCACAGGGACTGAACATATTATGTGTTTGGCATGTATAAAGTATAAACAATATTTGACGCAAGGGATTGAACATTATGTAGAGAAAATCTTCACAAGCCTCCACTTCCATGACTCCTTCCTCATCTATCTCCTTTAAAGCCCCTTGAATAAGGGCCACAGTCTCTTCTATGGTTGAATGGTCATTGAGTGTGAGCTTCCACTCACAAGGTATATAAGCCCCCCACCCCCTCCAACCTGTTTCCCTCTTACCCGTTTTTGAAAGGGTCAAAGGAGGGGCTTTTGTGGTGGGTAAGCCTGTGACCACACTACAAAGAAACAAAAAAAAAACATGTTTCATTTTATTGAGGTAGGGTTGAATTTGGACATTAAATTTTTCATTACAGTGGAACATAAGGCGAACCTAAAGCAATATTTTTCCCTCAGAGCACAAATGTGTCGTTCTGAAGATATTTTGCATTTTGTCTTCTTGGTTCCTTTTCCCAGCTTTTTGGCACAAACGCGACAACATGTTTGTAATATTTCCAGATGTTTGTCTACATTTTTTACGGAAATCCTGATCAAAATAAAAGAAATCAATATAAGAACCTACTCACACTGATTTAAAACTCATTCCACACACATGATCTGGATCAATAAAGTGATTTCTAGATGAGAGTCGCATACATTGCCGGTGAACACGACCAAAAACAGACCTGATCGATTATAACTAAAACTACATAGACAGACTAAGGCATAACCATCAATATCAGTAACCCTTCCTGTCCGTTGGCAATTTTCAATGTGTGGTTGCCATTTTTACTAGGTTGTTGCCATCGATGAAACTTTGCCTGAACACACTTTACACGTAGTAGTTTTGAGGAAAATTAGTCTTGATTTCGTAAAAATTCGGCAAGATACTGAAAACTAAACATAAAGTCATGTACTTACATTCGATACCCGTCAAGATGGCGGCGGCGGCGTCGAAGGCCATTTGAAAACTGTCTCTTTTAACTACCGAAATGTGGCAGGAAACTTCCCTTGACATTCAAAAAGCAAGGAGAAGGCTTCTTTATCGGTACTGCTAGCTCGGAAGTCCCGGATATTGAACGAGGAGACCTGGAACGGGTTTTGAAAAAAGCTCCCTTGTTTCTTGCGATTATTTTTTCCTATTTTTTGCGTGTTTTTAGCAGAACAATGGAATCATGACGTCATCGCTTCTTCCAAAACTGGCATACTCCCGAACTGGTGATCGTGATCGTGATATTTGGACAAAATAAAGTAACGCCACAAATTTTAAAATACAGTACGATTTCTTTATGGATATAAAGAAAAGCAACTTTTTAGAGGACCGTTTTAGAATGTTCGGTTTCGGTCTAAAACTCTACAACGTGAATGCTGGTAATCGTCGTTACGCGTCTGTGAGTTCTGCCCGCACAGGCGCGAAAATCCAATAATAGCCAATCAGAGGCGCGGTTGTATTGAAAAATTCGTTAACATAATTTATTTATTAGGTTTGGCACATGTGAAGTTCGACGTGTGAATCGAAGTCGATCTTTTGCCGTTCTATTCGACAAGCTCAGTCGAATAGAACGGCCGAGTTGACCCAAATACAAAAGTGTCGTTCCCAGTTGGTTTATACGTAGAACTTTAGATGGCCGAACCTAATAATTAGGTTCGGCACATGTAAAGTTCGACGTTTGAACCGGGCCGTAGTCTTTCTTCCTCCGATTCACTGAACTTAATGGTTTTTTTTAATACTTCTCCAATGCTTGCTTTATATATGCGTTATGGCTCAGTCAATTCCAAGCATATCAGAAACACTTGTGAAGGCAAAACCACAACGACAAACCAGTGAGGGTTCGCCGGATCTTTAGTAGACCTGGATCAGTAAAATCTTGAGTACCAAATTTTAAACTTAAAACAGTAAACTGATTCTTACGGGAGGAAAAGTGGCACGCGGCACGCGGCACGCGGCACGCAGTACGCGGCACGCAGCACGCGGCATGCTTGGGATTGGCCACTCCAGAAAATACCATAACATACCATAATGCTGTTTGTTTCTCACCCTAAAATGTTGCGTAAGCATTGTCTTCAGTTTCTGTTGGGTGTTAAAATGGCCCCAAGAGAAGCTGAAGACAATGCTTATGCAAAATTTTGGGGTGACAAACAAAGAGCATTATGGTTTGTTATGGTATTTTCTGGAATGGTCAATTGGCTGAGCCATTATTGTTCGATGGCTGGATATTGGCCAAGTCCCTCTTTCCGGTTTTATTGACCGAGACGAGGCCAATATACAACCATCTTGATCGAACAGGCGTGGTAAATAAAGGATTTACTATATGGCCAAAAAGACAACAATTCCTTGAGGAACAACGCGAGCAATCCTTAGCCCGCTTGGTTAGCCAATCAGAACTCAGGATTTGTTTCATCTTGCCCGCTTACGGATTCAGCCATATAATAATTGAACACTAAATTCAAGAGTTAATTACAGCCCAGAGTTCTTTTGATTAACTTGCGCTCTCATATGCGATAGAGGTGTAGAAACTTTTAGCAAGTGCATTCCGAACAAAAATAAACTAACTTTCAAGAGATTTTTCACCTTACCAAAAAGGCAAGTGATAGAAGCACGCGCATTGCATATCAACTACTTATTGAGCACTGAAATAAGACCTGTAGAACGAACAAGGAACATTTCAGTTCACCCAATAGCATTTCAGGTCATTTCAGGCTGTTGTATCGTACAGTAAGCTGCTGTCTATAAATAGAAGGTTTATCATATTTATTGTATCGACATTTCTTTAACATTTCACTCATTGAAGCTACGTTTTCAGCTTTTTCGACATGTCACGTGAACTATCTTAAGAAATAAGAAAAACAAACAAGCAAAATTCATTTATGTAGAGTTGTGCCCCAAGACTTTTCCGGGTTTGGGGTAGGCAAGGAAATTAGGTACAAAACATGATGAGGTCGAATTGAATTGAATCATGATAATACATGAAAGATTTTGTGATAAGAGAGCTTTTTTTTTTCAAAGTCATATCTCATCCAACAATGTCGAATGAAGAGCCGTACAGAAAAAAATACTGGCAGTTTTACGCGCGAACGTAGATGCACATTGTATAAGGATAACTGATTTCAATTAATTCTGGTTCACACAGTTCACAGATTTATATGATGCTTTTATAAAATTCAAAAAAAGTCTCATGTGTCACGATTCAGGATTGTCACACCGGGGTATGTACATTGCAGTGCAAGTTCAAGTTAGGAATCACACACGGTGCCCCATTAATAACAAGATCAGTCTTTTTAGCAACGTTGTACTTGACTGTTGTAACTCCTGTTTCCCTGTCTCTCTGAAACGATACCTGAAAAGACAACAAGAACACAAATAAGGAATTTCAAGATTAAATGAACTTGCAAGTTTGTGCAAAGAATGAAAATTCAGATCAGAAGGATATGCAATAACAACTGAAGACGACGCGATTATATATTTTCCCCTCGATGTGAATGAAATTTTTGACTATGATAAACGTCATGCTACCCTCTGAAAACCTTGTTCACGAGGCTTTCCGTCGGCACTTTTTCTAAGTGTACTCGTAATTAAGAAAAGACAAAACGAAAATAATTAATTATCACGACCCATAAGTACCATATCAACTTTCCGGTTTTACGCGCAAGAAAAGAGTCAAAAGGGAGTGTCGACAACACTCTGCGGGACCAAGATATTGTTGGGCATGTTTTCAAATCATTACCTTTTTCTGTTGTTTTCGGGTATCACATAAGGAATGAATTGTTTCCAACTTGCAGACTATTCATTTAATAAGTATTTAAGAGGGATCTCTGCGCCATTTAGGAAATTCTTCATTAATAAAGTACAAGAGTAAAATCATGCAATTGAATACTAACAATAAATATTGCAAAATTAATTGATATTGTCTATATTTTATACGCTGCTTAGTACGGAAAACTGGTCTAACTTACGAATATTTTGCCCAATAGACAGTTGGGCCAAATTTGGTAGGTGTTTAGCGCCATTATTCCGGGCCTGAATTTCTTACACAGGTTCTTATACAGTGTCATGCTTGCAATGCAGTATATAAAACGCAGATATTATTGTTGACTTTATAAGTTGTAAAGTAGCCATATCCTGCCAAATGTACAATTAACATGCAGTACTAATGTCATGTCTTCCAGTTTATAAGAACTGCAATTAATGAACTGTACAAAGCTGGAAAACGAACAAGTGGAGTTTACAAGATGGACTCAGACGGTGCTGGTGCCTTTGACGTGTACTCTGACCAAACAACGGCCGGTCGGGGGTGGACAGTGTTCTAGAAGAGACTGGATGGCTCGGTTAATTTCTACCGCGGCTGGAACGACTACAAAAAAGGGTTCGGAAATCTGAATGGCGAGTTTTGGCTCGGACTGGACAAAATTCACCGCCTGACAAAAACTAAAAGCAAACTTCGAGTGGATCTCGAGGACTTCAACAGAAACACAGTTTATGCTAAGTACAGCTACTTTGCGATAACAGGCGAGAGAAGCAAATACAAGCTGAGTCTTGGAACTTACTCCGGTAATTATATTACTTACTGGATTAAAAATGGCTCGAATTCTTGGAAACGTCTTATAAAGGCCCAAGTTACCTAGTCCCTAGGCCTCATTATTATGGGCGGCCGATGCATTTCGGGTCACGTGGTCCGAGAAAGTTTTTGAGGCCTAGACAAACTCGGAGAAGTGAGATATGTTGTCTCACTTGAGGCGGAGCTTTTGGAAGCGGGCGAGCTGTCAATAACTTTTCTGCGCTGATGAAAGATGTCCAGCAGCCATGGAGAATACAGAGGATAAAGAGTTAAACCGAGCATTTTTATTCTATGCACGTTTTCATTGTTGAAAGTCCTTTGGCCTTTCTTTTTCATTTATCTCATTAAACTAATTTGAACTTTTATCTCAAAAACTATTTGTAGGCTAAGCAAAACAGCGTCGCAAAAAAATTTTTTGATCAAGAATCGGAAGGTAAGCTAAAGAAATAAGTTTGTATTTATTCCTGGATATAAAAAGCTGTCTTTCGTTTCTCTATTTTCGCTTGCTATTATAAATTTCTCGTTATCATTTCACTTCGAAATATTTTATGTAATTTAAGTTTTAGATTTGGAAGGTTATCAAACTAATCGGACAGGCTGTTGATCTAAATTTGGTAGAATGTCAACAAACTACTGTTTCAAATCTTTTTATCAATAAAGAAATATCATTTTAATGGTTCATTTGAAAATGAACTCAAAGAGAAATAACTTGCACGTTATACAGTAGTATTCTTTCCGATTCAAAGCTATATTTTTGTTCTTTGATAACAGAAACCAGGTTAGTGCCGAGCTTCAAGCGAAGGATATTCACGCGCAAAGTTATTTATAGATTATTTCAGTTGAACGTGGGAACTTTTTAAAAATGCAAAAATGCTCACGCATGCACACTCCGAGATTGTCTAGGCGTCTACCGGCCTTTCGTCTCGGATACGTCAGCGAAATGCATTGACCGAGAGGGCCTGGAAAGACGCCGTACAGGGACTAGGCAAAATGATTTTGACGTGAAAGAAATAAAGACTCAACAAATAGATACATCAACTAGTCCCACATACATTGAAGTGTGTAATAATCACACAACTATCATAAAATTTATAGAGTAAAGCAAATTAATCCAATAACTGTGATTTTACGATCTAGAAACTGTTACAGCGGGAAACATTGAATCCGTTTCATGGTCGAAGTAAAATCACTCTATACATTTAAGAAAATATCACTGCTGGCCCGGGGTAGGGCATTTGCCCACTTTTTTTTGCTCCACCTTGGGGCTTTTACAGCTTTTCCAAAAAATGACAAATGCCTGTGGGAAGGGCGGGATGGGCACGCTTGGAATTGAATGAACCATTATTGACCAAGCAGAAGGTCAAGATGGCTGTATATTGGCCAAGTTCCTCTTTCTGTTTTTATTGACCGAGTCGAGGCCAATAGACAGCCACCTTGATCGAACAAGCCTGGTCAATAAAGGATCTATTATAATTTATGGCCCAAAAGACAACATTTTCTCGGGAAAGAACGAGAGAAATCCTCCGCCCGCTTGGCTAGCCAATCAGAACGCAGGATTCGTTTAATCTTGCCCGCTTACGGATTCAGCCATATAATAATTGAAGACTAGTTTCACGAGTTAATTACAGCCCAGAGTTCTTTTGATTAACTTGCACTCTAATATGCTATAGAGGTGTAGAAACTCATATCTCGTGATTCTCATCTTACGATGTCAAAAGAAGAGCGATACACAAAAAAATACTGGCAGTTTCGATTTTCTTTTCTCTAATATCTTCAGTGACAACTAGTTGGCAGTTAATTGATGGAACGCGCGAACGTGGATGTACATTGTATAAGTGATTCCAATTAATGCTGGTTCACACAGTTTATTTTATAAATTGCATCTATATGACGCTTTTATGAAAGCAATAAAAAGTTTCATGCCTCACAAGTCAGGATTGTTACACCACGGTGTTTCTTGTACATTGCAGTGCAAGTTCACGTTGAGAATCACGCACGGTGCCCCATTAATAACAAGATCAGTCTTATTAGCAATGTTGTACTTGACTGTTGTAACTCCTGTTTCCCTGTCTCTCTGAAACGCGACACCTGAAAAGACAACACGAACACAATTACGGCATTTCACGATTTCAAGTCTAACGAATGAAAATTCCGGTCAGGAGGGTATCCAATAACAACTGAAGACTTAACTTCAACGGCATAAAAACGCGGTTATTATATATTTCCTCCTCAATGTAAATGAAATTTCCGCCTACGAGAAGAAAAGGTGAAAAAAACTGTCTTGACAGTTTTGACTGCATTGGTGAAGGGTGATGTGAAGAGCAGAAACAATATTTTAGGTTTTACAGAAAATCTTTTTTTTTTTTACGGCAATACTCAAGGAAGGAGCTCAAGCTGTGTTCCTCTTATTAGCCAACAAAGAAACTAAAACAAAAACAACAACAACAAAAAACATGTGATCCGTATTTTATAGGATTGGAAGTTACTTCGTGGGTATAGTAAGATATATATCATATGACTTTTTTTTTTGTGGAACAAGAACGTGGTGCCTAACAAACGATGTTACAGAACAAGCAAATAAAAGCCCACTACATGATTCTCTAAGTTGAAAAACAAAACCTATGTTAACGTTTTGATGGCTTTTCGGAGATAGGCGCACTTGTAGCTTCATGATTGAAGGAGAAAGAAAGATCTCTTGGTCCGTACACAAGTTAAAAAGCGAAAATTTACCAATCACAGATCGAGAGATGACTTAACCATGGTATAAACAAGTATCAGTTGCCTACATGTAAATGTACCAACCCACCTTCTTCTGGTCATAAAACCTTGCGTAGTCTCGTTTTCTTTTCTTTGGGTCATGATGGTGTTTAAACGTTTCATAACCAGTTGTTATTTGTTTGCTGCTGTGGCGATAAATCTAATATATAGATTTAGCCAGGGCTAAAAGCGAAGCTCTGGTTAATAATACGTGTAAAAAAAATTAAATCGTGTAATGCTAAACGCGGACGACAATGAATATGGCTTCAAGATTAATAGATGTAAGGGAAAGTTCATTTAATATGACAAGGGGGATGAAGATATTGAGGGGGGGCTCCGAAAATTCTTAGACACCCGAAGAGGGGGCTCTGAAAAAATTGTTGCGCTAGGAGGGGGGGGCTCGAAAATTTGTATACTTCAAAACCAACACATGACATCATCATACAGATCGGATGGTTTTCAACTCAACAATTTAATGACCTGTGCAACTCAGCTATATCACGTGGTTTACAGATATAACAAATGTAGTCTCAGTAATTATTACATTCTTGTTCATCCCAAAAATGCTTTAGAAAATTGTATCACAACTGTATCTCAAGTTTGTCATAGTATAAACCACTGAAGACAATAACGGTAAATATATTTAATACAGTCTAGCGATCTTTTTTCAGGGGAGCAAAGGAATTGAAGGAGGAGGCAGGGGGCTCTGAAATTTTTTCCACTACCAAGGAGGGGGCTCCTAAAAAATTGAACCGCTAGCGAGGGGGGCTGCTAAAATTTCAAGCTTCGAGTTGGAATATCTTCATTCCCCCCGCCCCCCCTTGTCATATTAAATGAACTTTCCCTAATTGGCAAAAAAACAAATTGCACGTGCAGCACACTTTTTCTTCTAATTAGCACGCTTTGTTGTCTTTCCCTTGTTGTTGTTTTGCACGACCACAACGCTGTTTTGTACGGCTAAACCGTCAAACTTCCTAGTTACACGGAAGTCAAACTTCCTAGTTACACATCTACGAGGAGTGAAGACGAGAGGTCTTCGCACAACGCCATCATATGCAAATTTACCCGTCGGTTACCCATTCAAGAGATAATGCAGCAAAGAGTTCGAATCTCCACGATAAATCCTTCTGAAATTGGTTTGCCAGATGATGTGCTTGTAACCTCAGCAAGAATTTTCGAACATATAACGCCAAAGCTGCAACAGCTACTCTACGAATCAAAAAAGTGTCAACAACAATTAAAATTTAAATTTTGCTGGGCCAAAAATGGAGCTGTCCTCATGAGAGAAACCGATACGTCTCGGATCTTCAAGCTCTATTCTATGGATGATTTAGCGAAGTTGAGCTCTGGCTTAGCGCCTTAAACTGCGCTAAGGAAATGTATATTTAGTGATGTTTTATGGACTAATATTTGCATCGTACGGACATGTTAATATCTGCGTCGCACGGACAAACAATCTCAGGTACGGTAAATGTATTATCAATTATTCTTCTTTTCATGCCCTTACGTGACAAAAGAGTAGAGAGAGAAAACAAGCTACTACTTAAGGAACTACCTCACTATGGGTGGAAAGATCTTGCTTCTGCACATCAGCAATTTAATAATTTGCTCACATCCGCTCTGTCCAGAAATCAACTTGACAAATTTAAGAGCTTATTTGACCTTGACCTCTTTAATTTGAATGTACCTACAGATCAACACGTCAAAGTCAGCAGCAGTGCTCATAGCCAACTTAGATGTAACTACTTTTCTCCTCATAAAAACATAGGCTAGCTCAGCCTGACAACCGTTTCTCTATCTTCCATTTCTTCCATAATAATATTAGAAGTCTTAGCAAAAATCTTGAAAACCTCCAGAATCATCTACTTAATGAGCTTGATACTCATTTCAGTATAATTGGAGTATCTGAAACTAGGATAGTTAAGGATAAACCATTACTTTTCAATCCAAATTTACCTGGCTACAATTTTGAACATGTACCAACCCCTCTATCAGCTGGAGGTGTTGGGCTTTACATAAATGAGCTTATCCCCTACAGAATTCTAGAAAAGGAATCTACATCATCATTTCAAGCCTTGTGGTGTGAATTAAACATGCGCAAAGGAAAAAATATCATCTGTGGAGTGGCCTATAGGCAGCACTATTGTCCAGATCATTTCCTAGATTATCTGTCAAGCAAACTTGAAACTCTCTGCGCCCGAAATAATGAAATTATCCTACTTGGTGACTTCAATATAGATCTCCTTAAAATTGAGAGCTGCGGTTATAGCCAAAAACTTTTTGAAACTTTACAAAGTCTATCTCTACTTCCAACTATCGATAAACCCACAAGGTCTTATGGTGGCTCCGCTACCTTAACTGATAATATTTTCATTAATAGCCTAGATAAGTTTATACTGAGCGGTAACATTGTGTCCGACATCAGTGACCATTACTCACAGGTTTGCTTCCTGTCTAGCAACCTTAAGATAATTTCTAATAGTAGAATCCGCAAACGGGATCTTTCATCATTTAACCAAACTGATTTCAACAATGATCTCGAGCTAATCACCTGGCCCCCTAACTCTGATGCTGACTGTGCATTTAATGTCTTTTACAACAAACTTAACAGACTAGTTGATAAGCATGCACCTTTTAAAACAGTATCTAGACGTAAATTTAAGCAGATGGCAAAGCCTTGGATAACCAAAGGCTTACTCACCTCTATACGTAACAAAAACAAGTTATACCACGATGGTCTATGGGATGAGTACAAATTGTATCGTAATAAATTATCACTGTTAACTCGTTTAAGTAAAAGGAATTACTACAACTCCTTTTTGGAACTAAATCTTAATAATATGAAGGCAACCTGGGAAGGGATTAATAACCTAATATCTACCTCCAAGAAGAAAGTAAACCAAATTTCTGTTATTAAAAAACCTGATGGTAGTCTCTCAACTGACCCTAGTGAAATCTCAAATGTGCTTAATAAGCATTTTGCTAGTGTTGGACATAACCTTGCTTCCAAACTACCACCTTCTAAGCACTCATTTAGTGAATATCTCACTAACAACCGTTTGCCAAACTCTTTTAACTTTGAACCCATTATTCCCAATGGTGTCAGTGCCCAAATTCAGGCCTTGCCCCTCTACAAGTCTTATGGCATGTTCTCTTGTCCTGTTAAAATCCTAAAAGGCTGCAAACACATTATTAGCCAGCTAACATTTACAATTTATTTGTCATCCAAGGTAAACATCCCAGCAAACTAAAACTTGCGAAGATTGTGCCAGTTTATAAAGATGATGATGAGTCCTGCGCAAGCAATTATAGGCCTATTTCTCTTTTGTCTATATTCAATAGAATATTTGAAAAACTAATGTATCAAAGACTCAGTAAATTTATCATTAAACACAATATATTGATTAACTCCCAATATGGCTTTAGGAGTGGTCATAATACTCAACATGCAATTCTGGATATTGTTAATACAATTCAGAGTAATATGAATAGTGGTAAATTCACCTGTGGACTCTTTATAGATCTGAAAAAAGCCTTTGATACTGTTGATCACTATATTCTTCTTCAAAAACTTGATTTTTATGGCATCAGAGGTATTGTTAATGATAGGTTCCGATCTTACCTAACCTAAAGGAAACAAACCACTTCAAATGGCTCTTATATTTCCAACAGTGAAACAACCCTGTATGGTGTTCCACAGGGCTCTGTGCTGGGCCCACTTTTATTCTTATTGTATGTGAATGGCATTGCAAATTCTTCAAAGTATCTTTCGTTTTATTTATTTGCCGATGATACATTATTTATGCAAACAAGAATCTCCATAATCTTGAACAGATAGTTAATTCTGAACTAAGTAAAGTCAGTGACTGGCTTTTAGCCAATAAGCTAACCCTTAATTTTAAAAAATCTAATTACGTGCTTTTCCGTCCTCGGCAGAAATGTTTAACATATAATCCCTCCGTCAAAGCTTATGATCCAGCTATAAATGCATTGAGTAACTTAGAAAAGAAAGATTTTGTCAAATACCTTGGTGTTCTGATTGATTATGAACTTTCCTGGAAAAACCATATTAATCTAATCTGTTTAAAGATAAGTAGAACCGTGGGAATTCTAGCAAAGCTTAGACATAGTATTCCATTACGTCCCCTCTTAAATATCTCTCAATCCCTTATCAACCCCTATCTTTATTATGGCATCTGTGCTTGGGGCTCTGCACCTAGAACGTATTTAAATAAGATACTCTTAATTCAAAAACGAGCCCTACGCCTGATTTACTTTAGGGATTATAAGCAACATGCTGCACCATTTTTCTTAAAATCAAAAGTCTTTCCCCTATCTTTTATTTACTTTGATTGTCTTTGTACTATCATGTGGGACGTTGCTAACAATTCTGCACCTGAAAATATCGAGAGAGCCTTTACTAGGATTTCTGAGGTGCACTCATATCCTACCCGATCTTCTCTCAATGATGATTTCTATACCGAACAGTCAAGGCTTGAAAAAATGCGTAGTTCTTTTCTAAGAGCTGGACCAAAAATCTGGAATTCTTTACCCTCAGATATGAGAAACTTACCAAAATCTACCTTTCGGAAAAAGACAAGGAACAAGACGCTACGGAGCGTACACTTCGGCGTCGTGGTTGAAGAACTGATTAATTGTAAATTCGGAGGAATAGTAAGAAAAAAAATATGGTAAGAGTAAGGTGTTAATTAGTGAAATTATGGGATTTGTCAGGATATTCTGAAAAGCGCAACATCCAAGAGGCCTACTTGCCAAAAACTAGCATTTCGGGACAAATTGTCTCTGAGATATTAGCCCAGTTATGCTCTGATGACTCCATACAAATCCTTCTAAATTTGACTTGGGTCTAAACGTTTAGACCTAAGTCAAATATGAGGTTACTGGCGGTGAATAACAAGTCTAACAAAACAAATAGTGAAAAAAGAATTCTATATTTTTCTTAGTCACATCAGGCTTCAAAAACAGCATAGCAGTCTCATGTACTGATTAAAGATATGTAAGGCATGGGTAAGGAGTCAATTACGTTGAGCATGGAATTGGTTGTTACGAGTTCGAATGTTTTGAGGATAATTATTCACTGACTATCAGCACGCAGGAATGTCGGATTAACACAAGGAAGTTTAATACCAAAGGAACATAGCCTTTTCAGAGCTTTAAATCACAGCATCCGCCAACACAAACTTGACTTGAACTTAACTACAACTGAACAGCCTCTACCAATAAAAACAAACTCTCACTTGAACTTCAGATATCTTACGGCTTCCGCCAACTTGTAAACACAGAAACTGAAAACCGACCTTCGTCACACTTGACAAAACACAGCAGTCCCGCTCGTGGGAAAAAAACTTAGTTCGTCAAAAGACCTCGCTTGGAACTTGTATACCGCTTGACATAAGGTTCTAGAAAATACTAACCGGGCGAATAGTAGTAGCTTTTCGACATATTTTATGATTTCTGTAACTGATGCAAATCTGCTGAATCATGCTGAATGTAAACATGCCCTAATTAATTATTCATGAATAATCCAAAAAAGTAGAGAACGTTCGAGAAAGTCACGCAACGCATGAAAGCAATTTTACTACGTAACACTCAACAAAGACAAAATGTCTTTGTGCAGCATTTTGTAACTTTAAATTCATCATAAAGCAGTTCGAAAGGAGGGCTCACTCGTGAAATGTTTTTCACCACTAGAAGAGAAATTTCGTGTCTCTGCGCGGCCACGTAATATCCTCTATTTATTCCTCGAGTAAATTAAAGACTAAACTCGAAGTGATCTCAAGATATCACAAAGTAGTCCGGTTTCATTTCGTGAAATAGCCGAAACAAGCCGAAAAGTCGCGAACTTGCACGCCCAATCTTGCCCCGAAACTAGTGCATCATTTCATAACTATTTTTCATATCCCCAACTACCTTGGGTCGCAGTAGCGCAATCGGCTAATCCCTCAACTTAGAGTCTCCTCTGATCTGACGGGTCACACAGGTGAGTCGGTTCAAACCCCGGGGAAGCCAAAATAATAATTCTTTCTTCCTCGAAAAAGTTAAAGAATAAATCAAAGAAATCGAAGTGATCTCGAGATATCTCGAACTAATTCGGCTCTCACTTCGTCAAATAGCCGAATAAAACCGAAAACCTACAGACTTTGCATGCCCAATCTTGTCAAAAAATTGTAACTTTGATACATTCCTGAGCGTCGCGAATCCTTTACTTCGCGCTCCGCCGAAGTAATAAGCTCTTTGAAATTTTATCTAAATCTGATGACAATCTTGAAATCACTGAAATCATGCATCAACTTAAATTTAACTACCTTAGGAACACAACTAAATTTATATTCTCTGTGTAAATCATATTGCAATTAAATTAGCTTAATACATACTATAGTTTTTATTTTGCGACAGCTGGTACTGTTTGTAAAATAGTTCTTTTTTTCTTTTCTAAATTGAAAGTGAATGAATAAAGTTGAAGTTAAAGTTGAAGTTGAAGTTATTTTCATGGAGGAATTGTCGTATGTGCTTACCCAATATTTAATCTCCTGTGTTTATGTTCACTTATATTTTTCATTGCCGCTGATTTTCACTTTGCTAGGCGCTAGAATTTCTCATTTTCTCACCGCCGCTTTGAATTTCCATATTTTTCTTCCTTAGAAATTCGTCGCCTTTGTTTTCAATAACTCGCTCTCTCTCTTTCTCTGTTCTCCACGTTAATGTAAACATAAAAAATAACGCCGAAAAAGACACGACTTTGTTGTTGTTTTTTCTTCTAAATAAAACCTTGAGCCTCATTTGGGTTGCCATACCTGTTGATTGAGTTATTTTACATTGGTATGCCTGTGGTGCGGACGGACGGTCGCTCGCTCGCTCGCTCGCTCGGTGTACGGTCACGTGATTATCAAATTTTCTTGGATAGCTAGTTTACCACATTCTCTTACCCATGGTGCTCCGCTGGGCGCTTCGCGCGCGAGAGCTCCGCTAAAATCAATATCGACATCGTCAAACAATATTAACGTTAATAGCCACGATGAAAGAATTAAAGAGTTTGTAAGGAAAAAAATTGTAACATTTGAGATTATCAGCCTAGGGTACTTATAGAGGGGTAGATGGAAGTAAATGGGATGTGAATCATAGGGAACATTGGAAAAACTTAGAGTCTCCCCCCACCCCCGCCTCTCCCTCCGTTCCCAGCTCCGTTCCCCGCTCCGTTTCCCACTCCGTCCTACGTTCCGTTCCGAGCTCCGTACCCCGCTCCGTTCCCTGTTTTATTCTGTTCATTGTGGAAAAAAGAAGACTAAGTTCTCCGATCACTCTTGACAATTATTGAACAAGTATTACACCAATGATCTCATACAGATGCCTAAGGTTAAGCCAGGTTGTCCGCTAACAGTTCCCAGCAGTATAGTAAACTTAACTACACTAAACACCCGTATTTTCGCGAAGGTCAAGAACGCGCGAGCAGTAAAACGAAAGGTCTGGAGCGAGGTTGAAAACCGAGAATGAGACAGGAGAAGGACTCTTCCCCTCACCCAGTCGATTTTGAGAAAACTGACAAACTGGAAAAAGAACTGAATTTGCACAACCTAATATATAGATTTAGCCAGGGCTAAAAGCGAGGCTCCCATTAATAAATTTATAATTTAAATCAAACAATAAACTTGCATTCCACAATTCAGTTAACTTTAGAGCACATTCGTGTGACTTTTCAGGGAAAGGCTAAGTGATATTACAAAAAATAATTTGCAAACAGCCAAGAGTGAACCAAATCTCACATCGAGTTGATAGCCTCATAAGTACACCCAAAAACTGGCAATCATCTTTGATCACATTTATTAAGAGCCATAATGGCTCTTGATCACCGTAGATTAATTAGGCTTGGAAAAAAATTTCCGGCCGAATTTTTTGGGTTCGACAAGTTTATTTTACAAAATCTTGCCAACAAATCTGGGTGAGTGTAAACCAACCTTTTATAACATTTATACGTCACATCTGAGGTGAAATACTACTATGAGGCACTGTTTTTATCATACAGACCTCGGACAACAGAATGCCGTATTTCACAATATTGCGATACAAATTGCTATTCAGGACGATCGAAGCACGCGTGTGGGCTTTAGCCGTAAACCGTTGAAAAAATTTTTAAAATCATCCACACGGCCAGCTGTTTCTGACTTTTACAGTGCTAGCAGTGGCGAGTGTTTGAATGAACATTAACAGAGTTACGCTCCAACATAATAAAGAATTTATTATGTTTATTTTTTATTTTAAAACGGTTTAACGCGCGACATTTTGAGTACACCGGGAAGCGTTGTTTACTGAACGACTGAAAACAATCGGCACAACGATTAAAATTACAAGAGAGAGTACTAACAATCAATAAAAGAAATATAATTCGGTGAAACATATACAGAGACGACAATTTTCATTCAGGAAGACAAGTATTAAAGTGTCTCTAAAAATCCTGAGTCTTGGAGCTTAAAGCTGAAGTTTATGTTTTAAGCCGGCTTCCCGCCGTTTGCTTTTTTCAAAGAGGTATTCGAGGCAAGAAAATCGCTCAAACCTTTCTTTTACAGCCAGAATTATAACTAAATATTCTTTGAAACGTTTTCTTTCTATTTGCGGTGAGAAAATGTCTAAAGGCTTTTTAAAGATCTGTAAGCTTATAACAAACCTGATACTCGGTCATATCATTGTCTCAAATCTTACAAACGTGCGTAAACAAACTAGCCGCATAAACTACGCTCGACTTCATTAAATTAGGAATAAAAAACAAACATCAAATACAATAATTACTTAGGCTGACCACTCGAGATGCAGCTCCTGAAAGGTATCAAGTAAGGCCAGTATCGCTTCAGACTTTGCAACCCTCTTACGCATTAAGCAAGATGTAAACGAAAACGATGCCATCCGAAATCGGATTTCCGACTTTGACTCAACCAAAAACCCAATAAACAAACTAGCCATGAATAACAGAAGACTCCTGATAGCAGCTGAATTTCATTTTGTACATCCAGTGGAAAAAGAAAGTTAAAAACATCACAAGTTGACACAAAACTCTGTCAGCTTCAGCTGTCAAAGTAAACAAGATTCAAGATGCTGCATAAATTTTCCGCATGGACTCACCTGTCAAATTTTGACCAATCAGAGCATAAAAATTGGACGTAGAGCGTGACCAACGCGTGAGCATGGCGAGAAAAGTCAAAAGCAACTGTCTTCCCTGCCTGTAGCAGCTGACTGAATTTTCGCGTCCGAGGTCAGTGCGGTACATAAACACAACATATTTCATATGAATTTAAAAAAAATTAAACTTGAGCCTGCGATCATTTGAAAACCAGTACCTTGTCAGCGTATAACGTCAAAAAAACACTTGACCACGATGGGTCGACACCTGAGCCCGCGATACAGTCAAGTGATACTGGTCAGCGGATACCTTGTTTTGACAGCTGTCAATGGATCACAACATTGACGTGTATCAGTTTTCCTGTGCTCCGATCCCAAACTAGCTAGAAAGTATGAGACTGAACATTGATCGCGATCTAGTAAAATAATTAACTGGTCAGCGGACAGCTTCCAAATAAATCACGTCACCTCAATGAGTTGACACATGAGCCCGCGATATGGTCATGAGATACTGGTCAGTGGCTATCCTGTTTTGACAGCCGTCAATTGACCATATTGTGAATGTCCAACGTAAAAGATGTGGACTTGGCAAGACACGCCTGAGACACCCCTCCCTTCCTTTTGATAGTCTCCCCTACCCTACCCGTACAATCCGTAGACGCGTACGTACGCTCGATCAATCACGTGACAACCAAAGGAAAAGAGGTTGACCAATATATAGATTTAGCCAGGGCTAAAAGCGAGGCTCCCATTAGTAAATTTATAATTTAAATTAAACAATAAACTTGTATTCGAATTCCACAATTCAGTTAACTTTAGAGCACATTTATGTGACTTTTGAGGGAAAGGCTACCTGATTTTAGAGAAAAATAATTTGCAAACAGCCCAAGAGTGAACCAAATCTTACATCCAGTTGATAGCCTCATATGTACACTCAAAAACTGGTAATCATCTTTTATCACATTTAAGAGCCGTAATGGCTATTGATCACCGTAGATCAATTAGGCTTAGAAAAAAAATCAGGCCAACGTTTTGGCGTTCGACAAGTTTACTTTGCAAAATCTTGCCAACAAATCTGGGTGCGTGTAAACCAACCCTTTTATACCATGGACAGAAAGCAGTATTTCACAATACAAATTGCTCTCATTCAATATTCATAAACTGTTAAAAAAATTTTCCAAAATCACCTATACGGCCATCCGGTTCTCACTTTTGTAGTGCGAGCTGTAGCGAGTGTTTGAATGAACATTAACAGAGTTACGCTCCAAGATAATAAAGAATTTATCATGTTTATTTTTATTTGATGGTTTAACGCGCGGCATTTTGAGAACTCCTGCAAGCGATGTTCACTGAACGACTGAAAACAATCGGCATAGCGATTAAAATTGCAAGAGAGACTACCAACAATCAATAAAAGAAATATAATTCGGTGAAACATAAACAGAGACAACAATTTTCATTCAGGAAGACAAGTATTAAAGTGTCCCTAAATATCCTGAGTCTTCAAGCTTCAAGCTTAAGTTTGCTGAAGTTTATGTTTTAAGCCAGCTTCCCGGTGTTTGTTTTTTCAAAGACGAACTCGAGGCAAGAAAATCGCTCAAAGCTTTCTTTTCCGGCTAGAATTATAACTGAAGATTCTTTGGAACATTTTCTTTCTATTTGCGGTGAGAAACTGTCTAAAGGCTTTTTAAAGTTCTGTAAGATTATATCAAACCAGATACTCGGTGAGATCGTTGTCTCAAAACTTACAAACGCGCATAAACTAAATTCCCGCATAAACTACGCTCCACTTCATTAAATTAGATACAAAAAACAAACATGAAATACAATAATTTCTCTGGCTTACCATTCGAGATGCAGCTCCTGAAAGTTATCAGGTAAAGCCAGTATCGCTTCAGACTTTGCAATCCTCTTACGCATCAAGCAAGGTGAAAACGAATACGAGGCCATCCGAAATCGGATTTCCGACTTTGACAAGCGACGTTTTCTCAACCAAAAACCCAATAAACAAACTAGCCATGAGTAACAGAAGACTCCTGATAGCAGCTGAATTTCATTTTGTACATCCGGTGGAAAAAGACAGTTAAAAACATCACAAGTTGACACAAAACTCTTTCAGCTTCAGCTGTTAAAGTAAACAAGATTCAAGATGCTGCATAAATTTTGCGCATGAACTCACATGTCAAATTTTGACCAATCAGAGCATAAAAATTGGACGTAGAGCGTGACCAACGCGTGACCATTGTGAGAAAAAACAAAAGCAACTGTCTTCCCTGCCTGTAACAGCTGGCTGAATTTTCACGTCCGAGGTCAGTTTGCAATCAAAATTTTAATTGTGCAGCACATAAACACAACATATTTCATATGAATTAAGAAAAAAAAATTGAACTTGAGCCTGCGATCACTTGAAAACTAGTTTACTTGTCAGCGGATAACTTCAAAAAATACTTGACCTCGACGGGTCGACACCTGAGCCCGCGATACGGTCAAGTGATACTGGTCAGCGGGTACTCTGTTTTGACAGCTGTCAATTGATCAAAACATTGATGTCCAATATGTGTGCATTATCAGTTTTCCTGTGCTCCCAAACTAGTAAAAGTATGAGATTGAACGTTGTTCGCGATCTAGTAAAACAGTTAACTGGTCAGCGGACAGCTTCGAAATATATCACGTCACCTCGATGAGTTGACACATGAGCCCGCGATATGGTCATGGGATACTGGTCAGTGGCTATCCTGTTTGGACAGCTGTCAATTGACCATATTGTTAATGTCCTATATTAAAGATGTGGGCTTGCCAAGACACGCCTGAGACACCCCTCCCTTCCTTTTGATAGTCTCCCCTACCCCACCCATACAATCTGTAGACGCGTACGTACGTACGCTCGGTCAATCACGTGACAACCAAACGAAAAGAGGTTGACCATATTCCATGGGTATGGGGCTCTGTCCCACGCGCGCTTCGCCTCCTTCCAAGGGAGTTTTGGGACACATACCGCCCATTTTTGCATTCAAGGAAAAGTACGCAAGCTAATGACATAATACTAAAAGAACACGATGTCGTAATAACAGACAAGAAACAAATAGCGGAGCTTTTTAATAGTTATTTCGTGAACATCGCGGACGGCGTGCCAGAGATTACTGAACAGATTTATGGAAAAGGCTTTGATGCACATCCTAGCATTCAGGCGATTTTTAATAACAATGAGCAGATCGCTGCGAGAAACAATTTTGCTTTTCAATTTACTAATGAAACCCAAGTGGAAGCTTTGTTACTCAAAATCAACTCCCGTAAATCCTGTGGTTATGACGGAATACCACTGCGACTGGTAAAAGAGTCTGCCAACGCGATTGCTGGTCCTATAGCTGCAATAATGAATCACTCGATTAGGACAGGACAGTATCCGTCGCGCTTGAAATTAGGTCAAGTTACTCCTTTATTTAACAAGGACGATGAACTAAACAAAAGCAATTATCGACCAGTGACCGTATTACCTGCGCTCAATAACGTTTTTGAGAGGCTACTTTCAGCTCAAATGGGCGACTTTTACCAAAACATATTGTCTGAATACATATCTGCCTACAGGAGGCACCATAGCTGTGAGACATCTTTACTTAGGCTGACTGAGGACTGGAGGCGCAGTCTAGACAATAAAGAGATCGTGGCGGTTATATCAATGGATTTGTCAAAGGCTTTCGACACCATACCTCATGCTTTGCTATTAGCAAAACTGAAAGCGTATGGCTTGCACGAATCCAGCTGCGCCCTTATCGGTGGCTACTTGACGGATAGAAGGCAGCGAGTGAAAATTGGTGATACTTATTCGGATTGGATGAGTGTGAAGCGGGGCGTGCCTCAAGGCAGCGTCCTGGGGCCCATGTTTTTCAACATGTTCCTCAACGACCTCATCTTTCACATTAAGTCTGTAAAATTAAACACTTATGCCGATGACTGCCAACTGCACTCATCTGATGTAGACCCAGTGGCCTTGGAACGGCGGATCAATCATCATGTACAAATAGCAAATAAATGGTTCGAAGACAATGGGATGAAAGCAAACCCTGCTAAACATCAAGGGATGGTTCTTGGAAAAACCGATTACCCTTTCTCCTTTTTAGCCACAAGATGCCTGGATCTTTTTGGAATATCTCTAGACAATGAACTTAATTTCAAGGATCACATATCTTCTGTATGCAAAAAAATAAATAATCAGTTCAGTGTCTTCAAAAGATTTGGCAAACTTATCTCATTTGAAATTATGCTTCGCCTTTACAAAGCGTTTATCTTACCCCATTTTCACTACTGTTCAATGATATGGCACTTTTGTAATTCAGAAGATTCTGTCAAACTGGACACCTTAAATAGACGTATTTTAAGATTTGTTTTAAAGGACTGGGATTCCAACTATGATGCTCTTCTAGACAAGGCTGGTGTGTGTGGTTTAGCCAACAGGAGGATACAAAATATGATGATTTGTATATTCAAATGTCTCCATTTTGGTAAATATCCGTGCTATTTAAAACAACTGATCAAGTTAAGATCTACTGCTTACTCCCTATAGTGGGGCAGATATGTGCAGATTTGGGGCCGAATTGTTCACTTTCTGTTAAAAGCACCAAATTTTCAGGAAATATAGGAAAAAACATGGGGATTAATATGTGATATGGTGCCATCGTAATTTTTCCTGTTAAACCGGTTTTTTGGACCGATTTCTTATATGGCCGCCATTTTGAACGGAAGTAGTGAAGCACCTAACCGGAAGTACATGAAAAAGCGGATATTTAGACAAAAATGATGATGAAATAGTTTAAACTGTGTTTTTCCCGATGTTTTTATTTGTATAAAATATTCAAATGTGTATAAATATTGTTTTTAAGGGGAAAAACAGGAGTAAAAGCAATATAAACTGAAAGTTTAAAAAGCAATTCTTTATACAGAATGTAATAATATCACAATTCATATTTTTTGAAAACAATGAAGGAATAGATATATAAAAAGTGAATACCATCCTGAATCCCATTTACCATATTTCCTTTGCCACGATTCCTAATAGTAACCACAATGCTTTGCGTCGAAACTAATTTGCATATCAGCTCCGCCATTTTGTTTCATCTAAGTGGATATCTCGTTGTGCTTGTACTAATTCGAATAAATCGCTTTTGCCGTAACATCTGATAATTTGACAATTGTACAAAATAAGTTACCTTTATCAAAGTTCGGAAAAAACAAACGAAAAGTGAAGTAAACGCCGACCTAGCTCCTCTAGGTGAGCTGTAAGTATCAGGCATCAAGAACAGCTAGATCGATGCTTCATTCCAGGAGTGGGGAAGTGGCAATTAGATGATAAATTTATGTTCCAAAGACAACAGAGGAAAGGTTAAACTGAAGCTAGAGGATTCTTGCTGAACAACTTGAGCGTTCTCTGTTGCACGGAGTCATGGAATAGAAGCCCTTATCAACTGTAAGTATTGAGAACAATTAGAGTACGTTTACACTGGAGTACGTTTTCCGTATTCATGCGTCCCCATATCACAGTTCTTATGTATTTAACGTATGTTTAGCGCATCAGTTACCGTAATCCAAAAATATTCAATTCAGAATTGGATACGTGTTACCTTTTTTTCATAACGAATACACCACCAAACCAGGGACTTTAGCATTAAAGTTCCAGATTTGTAAGGAATGTTAAATCAGACTTACTACAGATGAACTTTTAACTCTTTTAGATACAAGTACTTTTAAAGTGGCGAAACGATTAGTTTTATCTAATTTAAATAACTTTATTTTGTTTCAAACAGCCTCATGGATGACTGCAATCGTAATGTGACCGATTGGGAGCTCTGCGTTATTTGCCAAGAATCAAACAAGGAAGGACTTCAGTGCCCCGCGGACTCAAGGCGACCAGATAAAGGTGCAGGCTATAAAACACTTGCAGACAATTTGAAACAGTTTGCTGATCTGGGTTACATGCCCAAGGACGTAAATTTATCGCGACTAGATGAAGGCGACGGCATTGCGGCTGCATTCTTCAAACATAGGGCCCGCTATCACAAAAGTTGCTATGCTCTTTTTAACTCGACAAAACTGAAACGAGCCCAAAAAAGAAAATCTGAAGCCCCAGACGAGCCGCCAGCTGGCGGAAAGTTTACTCGCTCAAATGCATTGGCATACACAAAGGACACTAGTCCATCTTGTTTTTTATGCGAATCTGATAAACAACCACTTCATAGGGTTTCGACCCTTAGTCTCGATGCTAGAGTTCGGGAATGCGCAAATATACTGAATGACGAAAAGTTGTTAGCTAAGCTTGGTGGCGAGGATTTGATCGCTCTTGAGGCGAGCTACCACGCCTCTTGTCTATCTATGCTGTACAGGAGTACAGAATATGCAAAAAGAGATTCCGTGCGAGGAGATGAAAAGCCACATCGTCTAGAAGGTATTGCCTTGGCGGATCTCGTGACGTTTATAGAGGAGTCGCGCACGAATAGCGGGGGAGAGCTACCTACATTTAAGCTAGCAGACCTAGCGAAGATGTATACCAATCGCCTGCAGCAGCTAGGGATGGAGAACACCGCAAGACCAAACAGTTCACGCCTTAAAGAACGTATAATTGCTCAGGTTCCTGATCTCCAACCTTACAATAAGGGACGCGATGTATATTTGGCATTTGGAGAGGACGTTGGGAATGCACTTCACAAGGTCCATAAAGAAGATTCTGATGATGAGGCCATACACCTTGCGAAGGCAGCTGCGATTGTCCGTAAAGACATACTTACAAATAAGTATTCATTTAATGGGTCCTTCGAACGAGACTGTCAACTGCGTTCTATCCCAGCATCCTTGTTATCCTTTGTTAACATGATCCTGTATGGTCCAAATATCAACGCTGAAGAGGGTAGTTTTTCAAAAGGGCAGGCTGCTCTTACCATCGCACAGCTAGTACAGTACAATACTTATCTCCGTCGCCGTGAAGGAGATGTTAAGAAGGAAAGGCGAAATAAATCTCGAGAGTCTCCAGTTCCAATCTATGTTGGAGTATCTGTACATGCCAAGACACGCTGCCGTGACCTCGTAGAAATCTTACATAAACTTGGAATCTCTATTTCATATGACAGGGTATTGAGCATCTCCACGGATCTTGGAAATGAAGTGTGTCGCCGCTACTGGCAAGAAGGTGCAGTGTGTCCGTCTAATCTTCGTCTGGGTCTCTTTACAACAGCTGCCGTGGACAATATTGATCATAATCCGAGCTCAACAACATCAAAAGACTCCTTCCACGGCACAGGCATTTCTTTGTTCCAGCATCCATCGGCAGTTACGCCTGGTACTGAACAAGCACCGATAAATATCGCAACAAATGCTGATAGCGAGAAATCGATAAAAGAACTGCCAGCGTCATACACAGAAGTCATTCCGGTACAAGAAACTACAAGTAAAGCCCAGCCTCCAGCCAACGTATCAGAGATGAAGTCGGATGAAAGCTCATTTAATCGCGGCTTTGAAGATGAATCCACGTGGTTAGAGAAGGCTAGCACTATTGTGGTTAACCAAGAAAGTTTGGAAGAGAAAACTCAAGTCTCTTGGGCTGCATTTCACTCTCACCAACCGTACTGTGTGCCTCCTTCGTCGGTTGCTGTTTCTGCTCTGTTGCCACTTTTTCCTGATCAGGCAAAATCGGTTGCAATGATAAGACATGCCATGAACGTGATAAAACTGTCCGTAGATCATCTGAATCCTGGTCAAGTCCCAGTCATTGCCGTAGATCAGCCATTATATGCTGTAGCGAAAGAAATCCAGTGGAGATGGGCTAGTCATTACGGCGAGGATAAATTCGTTGTAGTATTCGGTGGACTCCACATCGAGATGGCGTTTCTGAAGGTGCTAGGAGATTGGCTTGAGGGAAGTGGGTGGACAGTGGTCCTTTCAGATGCAAACGTTGCTACGCCAGGAACTGCTAATTCGTTTCTCAAGGCCACAAATGTAACGCGCACTCGAAGGGCTCATCAGGTGACAGCATGCTCCTTATTTATTCTTCTAAAGAGAGCGTATCAGAGGTAAATATATCATTTCAATGGTAAAACTGGTGGGAAAATCTTAATGTTTTTAGTTATAGCTGAGCTGCACATTGCTGCTTTAACTAGCTTTACAAACACTTCACTCAAATCTCAACAAGGTTAAGGATCTTAACTTTCGGGGACGTAATCCAGCTGGCTAAAGGTAGAGCGTGGAACAACTGCATTCTGTCCTCGAGACTCTACAAAAGAAGCACCGAAAACAGCCAACAGATATATTAGTTAATATCGAGTTTTGATATGAGCGCGATAAGCAAACCCCTTGCGGCTCTGTATAAAATTTCTTACATGCATGGCTGATGGAAATAAAAAGGGGTGGATTTTTTTATCCCTGTATTGCCGTTTAAGGCTTTAAAATAAGGATAATTATGTTATCAATGGATTGTTACATCGTAAAACTTATTAGTAAAATGTTTCACTTGTGATAGGTACGTAGATGGAATGGGTAATGGTGCCCTTTCCTTTGACGAGTGGTGTAACCATCAGAGACGTAAAAGTACCCCAGTTTCAGTACTGGCATACAGCCCTTCAACTGGAGCTTCTTCTCTTTGTTTTTCTAAAGTCGCTCCGCCTTGCTGACTTTGGCATGTACGTAGATGCAGTTTACAAGATGCTTCCGTGGTTCTTTGCTTTAAACCATACCAACTATGCCCGTTGGCTCCCTATACATGTACGCGATATGCGGGAACTCGACAGTAAGGCACCAGCAGTAGCAGAGGCATTCAAGCAGGGTTTGTTCACCGTCACAAAAACCCGTCGAAGATTTTCTTGTATAGCTATTGATCAGGCCCACGAGCAGAACAATGCTATGGTCAAGGATGACGGAGGAGCTGTGGGTCTGACAGAGAATGCCAGCGCACTTCGCAGGTGGATGCTATCCGGTCCTGAGATGGCACGGCTAGTCAACGAGTTCGAGGCATGCATGGCACCTGAAGTTAGACCTGAAACAAACAACCATCATGAAGCTGAGAGGGGTTATCAAGCAGCGTATCACAAAGATGTCAGGTCACTCGTGGATGTACTTGACGACCTTGGGAACCCTTTTGAAGAAGAGGGCAAAGACCTGATCGTGTTAGATACAAAGGTGGTGGCAGACGAAGGAGGGGTATCAAGAATGCAGCAAATAGAGGATCTTGGCGTAAAGCAGTGTGACACGTTCATTTCAGAGCGCCTAATACAGCGGACGAAGCCTCTCGATGACCCTATTAGTAGAAACAAGCTCTCCTTCTTTGAAACTCCTTCCAAGAAGAAAATTTCAAAGGCTCAACAGCAGCTTTCCTCTATGAAAAGCGACTGTTCTCTTTTTTCACGACTGTTTATTGCATGCCAGAGCAGAAATGGTAACTTGGATGAATTTTTTAAACATGAAAATCAAGCATGCCCCCCATCGATATCTGATCAAGGAAATTTGCGCCTCCCTCGACAAAAGTCTGAGTTAGCCTCTTGTCTTCAAGCTATAACTACTCCCAAGAATGCAGCCCCAGCCAATTGTGAAGTCATTATTATGGACGGAGCAGCACTGGTAAACATGCTTAAGCCCACGGGGAAAGAGAAAACATTTTCCGAATATGCCTCAAATAAGTTTATTCCTTATGTCACCGCTCAGCTTCAACATGTGAAACGCATTGATATTGTCTGGGACGAATACGTGGAGAACAGCTTGAAAGCAACAACTCGGAGCAAACGTGGATCAGGAGTACGACAACTAGTCGCAGCTAATAATAAGCTTCCAAGAAACTGGAAAGAATTCCTTCGTGAAGATCGGAACAAGCAGGAGCTCTTTAGATTCCTTGCGCAATGCGCTACTTCTGTTAACTCGGGTCAGAGACAGATCATCTCTACGTATGCAAGAGGCGTACTGACGAGCCTTCCACGAGATGACACCTCCAGCCTGGCACCATCCTCACATGAAGAAGCCGACACAAGAATGTTTATCCATGCTGCTGATGCTATCCAATCCGGCTTCACCAAGATCATTGTTCGTAGTGTTGATACTGATGTCTTAGTACTGGCCGTGGCTCTGGTACAGAAGTTACAGGCGCTTGCTTCAGAGAGCATCCAACTCTGGGTGGCATTTGGTACTGGGGAACATCTTCGCTACCTTGCAGCCCACGAGATTGCCAACAAATTTAATAACACCGCTGCACTTGCCCTACCTGCATTCCACGCATTCAAGGGATGCGATACGGTGTCTTGTTTCTATGGGAAAAGCAAGAAGACTGCGCTGGACACCTGGAAGAGTTTTCCAGAAGTCACCCCTGTGTTTATCGCCTTGTCCAGAGCTCAAACAGAAATAGCCGAAGAGTGGATGTCAACCCTTGAACGCTTCGTTGTCTTACTTTATGATAAAACAAGCAGTTCTTCATCTGTAAACGAAGCCAGACAGCAGTTGTTTACTCGTAAGGCTCGAAATTTCGACGCCCTTCCTCCGACGCGAGATTCATTACTAGAACATGTCAAGCGTACTGCATACCAGGCTGGCCACATCTGGGGACAAGCCCTCGTGCCAAACCCACCTATTCCTAGCCCACAAGATTGGGGATGGATATTGGAAAGTGGCGAGTGGCGGCCTTTCTGGACAACACTGTCAGAAATAACAAAGTCATGCCAAGAGCTAGTAAAGTGCGGCTGTAAGAAGGGTTGTAGAGGAGGCTGTGGTTGTCAGAAGGTTAGCCTAAGATGTACAGCTATGTGCAAGTGTGCTGAAGAGTGCGAAAACCGTTGAAGCCAACAATCTAAGACTCTTTTGCGATTATAAACGCTGGTCTCCGAACGAAGGGTAGAGTAAATTTTGTAAGTAGTCAATGAGACATTACATACCTGTTATTCTTAGTATTCGTATACAGCATTATAGTCCAAGAAGATTGAAGTTTAGAAATGAATCTGGACCAGAGAAACAGTAAATTATGTGTATACTGTCAGAGTGAAGATAAAATTAAAGAACACCAGCTAGCAAAAATGAAGTTTGGACCCATTTCTTCGATAGTTTTGACTATGGTATTTTTACTTCCGGTCTACTCGCGTTCATTTTAAATTTCTATCTTTTAAACTGTAATTTATCATTTTTGTACAAATTTAGCTAATATAGTGTCTTTTTATGTGAAAATACAGTTACCTTGTGCATTTCCGGTCATTTTTTGGCCAAGTTGTTAATATACAGACATTTTCTAGAAAGTGTCATTTTTACTTCCGGTTCAAAATGGCCGCCGTTTTTAAAATCCCCTTTAAATGACCCTTAACGGTGGTTTTGGCGATGGCACCATATCCTATCTTTTTAAGCGCCTTGAAAACTGTCATCATGCCAATTTTCGTGCTTTTAACAGAAAGTGAACAATTCAAGCACATATCTGCGCTACTACTACGGGGTACTAATATTTTATCACTTCCTAAGCCGTCTACAACCACATATGGTCTAAATTCCTTTAGCTATTCATCTGTTAAGTACTGGAATTCTCTACCTGATCACTTTAGAAAGACTGTAGATTATAGTGAATTTAAGCGCAAATTGTTATTGCACGGTTTTAGTTAATACTACATTAATTAATATTATATTATATATGTTGTAACTTTTAAAATTAGTTAGGATCGGAGATACTAGCTATGTAAGCTACACTAAAATCCGAGGATAAATAAACTTTATGTATGTATGTGTGTATGTATGTATGTAGGAGGGTCTCAATGGGGTGGTGGCTTTTACGGTTAACGGCTAAAATTTTGGCTCTTTTACGGCTATCGGTTAATTTTTTTTAGTTGCGGTTAACAAAAAAGTTAAAAATTAACTTCTTTTGTTTCAAAAAGTTAAATATTAATCAACCTGTATTTTTTGTATCTTTAAATCAAAATAAAGGTCTTTGGATCATCTCGGGATGAAAAAACCTATTCTTTTGAAATATTTTAACATTTGATAGATCATACTTTTTATAAAGTCTTTCTCTTCTAATATAATTTTACACATAGAAATGTCAATAGTCAATTTAAAAATAATCTTTGTGAAAAAGAAAAAGCAGACTCGCAAACGCCCAACTCAAGGCTGGGGCGCGACATTCATTATAACAGAAATGGCCGTTTTCACACTAGAGACGGATTATTTGTGTGAGACGGGATATCCGTTTGATGATTCGCGTCAGATAGGTAACACTTCTTAATTCGAAAACGGAATAGTTTTAACTTTGAGTGAACAATCCGCCTGACTTTATCCGTCAATTTCGACGGACAGTTTGAAGGCGGGATTATCCGTTCCAGATAGCATGTGTACAGCCGCCCCCTCCCCTTAGGAAAAATTGGAGAAGAGGTGTCTGTGGGGAGGGCGCGACTGTACACAAATTAGCCTCAGAAGGATAATCCATTTCTAGCTCTGGCGTGAAAACGACCTATAACAAATTCCCGTGTCCAGTGTTTTTAATGATAGCGAAGGACTGTATGGATCGACTGTCTGCCGTTGCCTTGTCCATGGGCCTCATTATTCCGCCCGGCTAATGCGTCTCGGGTCACGTGGTCCATGCGAGTTCGCCACCAAAATACCTTGACCGATATTGCGTGGGAAGACGCCCTACAGGGACTCGGCATGGCAATGTCTACCGTAGCATCAGAGGAAAACAGGGAAATGTTGTTCATCGGCAACGCGTTTTACAAACAGTGACATCTCTGCGTGTTGTTTCACTAGTGTTTCGAGGGCTCGGCCTCCTGAAAATCGCAATATTAATCCCCAGCAAGAAGCCACACTTTCGCTATGGAAAAAATTAGTTTCCCGAGAGAGTGGCGGACATGGAGCCTAGGTCTTGGTCAACACCTAAAAGGCGCTTCGCCTAACGTGCGTACGGAGTCACACTAGCCTGGAAATAGAAAACGCAACCATAAGTGAGGGAATCTAGGGAAAAGTTTCTTTTACGGTTAACTCTTTTTTACTCTATTTACGGCTAACTTACGGCTAACGGTTAAAATTTTTCAATTTTTACGGCTATCGACTAAAGTTTTGGCCGTTTTACGCCTATCGGTTAACCCCATTGAGACCATCACTTAGGGTTCAAAAGATGCAGCACCATCATCCCGGAATTGTGAGGGCATAATCTTGTCAAGTTTAGCCCTTAACAATCTCATGGTCTCTAAATTGTTCAAATCCGAGAAGCAGCAGAGAGGTTGGTATTATCAATTGAGTTGATTCAGTGCGTGAATAATATTGGCCACAACAGAGAGATCTGAGAATAGCCATGTAGGGGTTACTTTCGTTACTGGAGTTAAAGTTCTGTTAACGGACATTCCCGTGAGCAGCACTGAGGCCGCTCTACTTTCCTATCAAACTGCTAGTAGCAGCCCCCGGGGATGTACTCCCTTATATAAGCCATGTATGTATGTGCCCCTCCCCCATAGCGTAGGGTTTTGCGCCGTTTTGGTCTGAAAACGGGTATAGACTTTGCCCATTTTGGTCTGGAATCGGGTACAGTAATCGAGCGAACTACGGGATTGTATGAACGTATTCATCGTTTCAATTCCAAATGAGGTAGAAAGAAAGAGAAACATTCGAATTCGAAATTAATCATGTTGATTTTAAGAAATTTTTATGATATTTGCGTGGAACGTTTTCTTGATGGCCAGGTCTGAAAACGGGTTGAAAATTGACATTTTTTGGTCTGAGATAGGGTCAAGATTTGGAGAACCAGGCGAGACACCCCACCAATAATTTCCAGGAATACGTCCCGCAGGGAAGCAGCTTAAGAGGATCTTTCTTATATTAAGTGGCCGCTTGTGGACCCTCTTCTTGTGTTTTCCAGGAGCGTCCTCTTTCATGCGCTTCAGTGGCATTAGCAACATTATTACTTACTGATAATTTAGCTTCTTTCATTATCAAATACAGTTCATCATCTTCACGTCTCCAAACCCAAAATTTGTTGGTAATTCCATTGACCTAAAATTGAAAAAAGAATGATGTTGAAGTCATTTATTACAAATTGAAATTATTGAAGTTATATTCAAATAAACCCAAAAGGTTTTTTGTTTTCTGCATGTTTTGCAGTTCCTTAAATTGCAAAAACCGCTACCACGGTGGTATCTGAACAGTCATTTAAACTGATTTGAATTTTTGCAGTTCACATCAGCTTCTGACGCTTCATTCCATTCACGGGTTAAGATGAACTCAACAAATTGGCCGACTCCCAATGTATGGGTCTTCATTGCTCAAATGGTTGAGCACTGTAGTACTAACGCGATTATAAAATTTTTCTATATTGTAATATAAAATTATTTTGCAGTTCAACTGTAAATATTAGGGAGACGTACTAGAGTAACGTTTACGCCAAACGATCAAGTTTTCTAATAACGCCACTTTTATCCATAAGAATTGTTCTGAGCTATTTTTATCTGATCATTTTCTATTTTGAGAATTTTCAAATAGAATTTGCATGACCTTTGCCGTTTGTCGTGAATATGACTCTAGAGAGGTTAAGCATCACGCGTATGTCCAATGGCAAACGCGAATTTGTACCACGTGACCATGCAAGTTTCCCCATTACTTGCCGTTTATTGTTCATTTTTTCTACACATATTATAGATTAGTGGTCTAACCCCATTTTTTATTCATTGTTTTGAGCTGTTTTTATCTGCTCATTTTCTACTTTGAGAAATGCTCAATATGAGGTTTGCCGTTTGCCGTATACGTGAAGCTTAAACTCTCTTCTCTCTCACCATTGGTAACCTCTACTGAAGTCACCGAAACCAAAGTAATCAAAAACCAGGAATAGGAATTATATTTTGAAATCGTATACATGAAGCAATCCTACTTTGTACGAGCGTACAAAAGCTAGCTTCGATTACTAGAGGGCGCTAGAGCACCGGAAATATCAATTCATCATTTTCACATAGACGATAATGAACCTTGTTTATCTTCCAAAATTTTGCATAACTTTTGTTTTCAATTTCTCAGTCGTCCGAAGAGAAAACGAAGACAATGGTTATGCAAAATTTTTTTTTTTTTTTGGGAAACAAGGTGCATTATGGTCTATGTGAAAATGGTGAATACAGCCTAATAGAGACAAGACTAAATAAACAGTGTCATGTACATTTCGGGCTGTAACAAATGATAATTTGTAGCGTAGAACCTGTTGATAGTGTTTTATTTACTTTTTTAAATTCAATCTCATGCATTGATAAGATGTATCCTCTCGGTATTAGAATGCCTATCAAATATAACTAAGACTTAATTTGTAAAACTGTCCATTTTATTTTAAAAATAAGGAAGAATAAATTGTTCAAATAGATACTGATAGGGGCACGAAATGAAAAGCGAATGTATATGACAGATAAATTTATAAGTAAACAAATCAAAGCGAACGAGCCGACTTGAACAGTAAATTTTGAAATGCAAATCTCATCATTTGAAATATATTCTCTAAATTACCCCTTATTTTCAGTACAATTTATCATATTTCACTTGCAGTCTATGACATTGGTCGTCAATTTTGTAGAGATGTGTGCGATTGCACTTAAATCGAGTTAAACTAGAGATAATAAGCGGCTTTTATAAATTTTCACACATTACTCACTTCATTAATTTCGCTTTGTTTACAGAATAAACGGCTATTATATATTTTCCTTTTCTTCTAACAATAAGATAAGCTTAATCGGACCTAAGCACCGTCTCTGGTTGCGGAAACGAAATCCATTTGAATCTATTCCCTCAATGATACAGCGCAGGTAAGAAACTGGGAGTCGTAATTCAACCCGAATTCAATACCGAAAGCAACTCTTATGACAAGAAACCAGCCCTGCTCTAACTATTTTTCGGATTCCTTCTGCCGGTTGTGGCTTGTATTAACACCCTCTTATAAACTACCGTCTGGCGCGCAAAAACCGAGTTGCAAAAACGAAATACGATAGAAGATTAATGTATCAACAATCTCGTACAAATTCATCTCTGTACGGTTTTTCAAGCCTCAGTTATTCATAGCGGTATTTCAGCCCAAGCAACAATGGAAGTTTCTATCAGCATGATGACGCCACGTCGTGCTACTGCCGTGCCAAGCTGGCTCGACTGTAGCTCGACTGCAGCACGACTTGGTTTCAGACGTCGAATTTAATTCAGTCGAATAGAACGGCTGTTGCCGAAAACAAAACACGAAAAGATGGAAACGGCTCGGCAAACTTTTAAATGTATTCTAATGTCAGTTTATAATTTATGAATTGAGTTCGGCACGGCGGTAGCACGACGTTTGAAACCTACTTGGTTTGAAACGTCACGCTACTGCCATGCTAAAGTCGAATTTAATTCGAGCAATTGAGTTCGGCACGGCAGTAACACGACGTTTGAAACGGGCCTTAGTTTACCAATTAAACCGATTAAATCAGGGGCACCCAACGGCAATTTTCGGGAAAATATCTGTTCGGAAGACGATTTGAGAACTAGAATTTTCGGAACATTTGTTGTACAATTTCTTGCTTGCCTGCCTCTCCTAGGATTTTCGAACATCTACAAAATGGTATAATTACCCATTTTAAACGGATATTTACCCTAAAAAAGGCCACCTAGAATTTTCGGGAGCCTTTTCCTGGCTGAAATTTTCGAAAAGGTAAGTTTTGATCCCTATAATTTTCGGATCACTAGACTTTCAGCTAGGAAATCCGAACAGATGAAAAGTTTTTAGGGGATAAAAGTATGCCTATATCTACCGTTTAAATACTAAAATACGTTCAACAATGCTATGTTAAGTGGTTTTTAACTATATCCTCGTTGGGTGCCCCTGTTAAATGAAAATTAAGAGACATGCTTAAATAGAGAAACTGGTCAAATGATAAATCGTCTGATCATTGAACAGTAAATTTTGAAATGCAAATCTCATCATTTGAAATATATTCTCTAAATGACCCCTTATTTTCTGTGCAGGTTATTACATTTCAATTGCAGTCTATGTCATTGGTCGTCGATTTAGTAGAGATGTGTGCGATTGCACTTAAATAGAAATTAGAGATAATAAGCGGATTTTATAAATTTTCACACTTTACTCACTTCATTAATTTCGCTTTGTTTACAGAATAAGCGGCTATTATGAAATTTTCCTTTTCTTCTAACAATAAGATAAGAGTAATCGGACCTAAGCACCGTCTCTGGTTGCGGAAACGAAATCCATTTGAATTTATTCCCTCAATGATACAGCGCAGGTAAGAAACTGCGAGTCGTAATTCGACTCGAATTCAATACCAAAGGCAACTCTGATGATCGGTTAATGTTACAAGAAACTAGCGCTAGCCCTGCTCTAAATATTTTTCGGATTCCTTCCGCCGGTTTTAACTTGCATTAAAACCCGATTAAACTGCCGTCTGGAGCGCGAAAACCGATTCGCAAAAACGAGAGGTGATAGAAGATTTAATGTATCAACAATCTCGCACAAATTCATCTCTGTACGGTTTTTCAAGCCTGAGTTATTCGTGGAGGTATTTCAGCCCAAGTAATAGATCGTGGGCCACAGAACATCTGTTTCACTGCTGTTTCTTAGTTTACCAATAAAACCGATTAAACATCAATCGAAGAGAGTGCTTTTAAAAATATAGAGAAACTGGTCAAATGATAAATCGTCTGATCATTTTATACCGACTTTAAGTGTGAGCCGCCATTTTTAATTTCAAGCAACGCGTAGACCTAATAGAAATTCAAACGTGATTCCAAAACGAATAATCATATTGACCTGAAAATTGTTAAAACGATAAGTTCTAGGAAGTCTTATTCCTTCAGTATTGTATTATGAAACGTAGAAATAAGAAGGATTGGTGTTAAATTGTATTTCGTATTTCAAAATATGATGCAAACCAGCAAGGAGGTAAAAATGCCTTTAGTTCAGTTTATCACTGTAACACTTCACTGAATTAGATTATGGGATTACTAAGAAGATAGCTAAAATATCATTAAAACGAAAGTTCGATGCAAATATCACACGTGCTGAACTAATGTCTACGAATTTGATAAGAAAGCGTCTAATCGCCCCGTAATATTGAATTTTCTTGGCTGCCCGTATGCAAATGTTTAAAATGGTAAAGCCGAGATTATCAGTGATAAACCATAAAAAAATAATTAACTTTAGCATTTAATAAATGAGACATTCTTGCCAGAAATTCAGTTTCCTTTAAACTCCTGTAGTGTTTCCCCTAGTAATAATTTTCGTTTTCGTCTAGATATTGCTAACTTTCTACTGTTTAAGTGATCCTGAAATTATACGCCATCTTCTTTATGCTCTTGTACCCCCAGGGAAGTAAAAAACCTCACATGTCTACCCCGCCCAGGTACATGTATGTTTAACAACATTACATATTAGCTCTTTGCTTCTCTTAACCCGGCATCTCACTGCTACCCTCTCTGGCAATTTTTTTTCATTGTGCTAAACGTGTAATATTTTCACGTTAAACCTTATTGCCACCTATTACTAAGAGGTATAATGACGACCAGGGTAGATTTTCCCTCATTGGAAGCAAGATGTCTACCGAGCACCAACTCCGTGTACACTTCTTCTCGATTTTTTTCATAGTTCCTCTCACTTACCTAGAAATTGAAGGTATGAACGACAGCGAAATTGATGTTTTCGTGTTAGTTGAATAACTGTTTCATACGTACATGCTCGTAAAATTTTGATTTAGTGATGAAGAACTGTAAGTTACAAGAAGGCTTTGATTTCACGAAGGATGAATCATTGTTGACACGTAGTTACTTTTTAATTAACACAGTATCTTTATGGGTAAAAAATGTCGAATATTCGCACAGTGACACTTAATAGTTTGTTCTTGTTTGTACCACAGGACTCAGCTTCAAAGCAGGAAAATTCAATGTGACCACAACTTTGAGTCTGTTTGCCTGTAAAAATGTTTCTTTTGAGGAGCCTTTTACTGTTGGACAAGACATTAAAGTTCTCATTTCTAAAAGCCATGCAACGAAAAGTTCTACTCGTGGAAATGGTGCAGCAATTTGGGTGGAATCTGTGAATAACAAGGCATTTACTGTCTGTGTTTTGGAGTACGGAGATGGCTCAAGTAGCGCTTCGCAAGTGAACTGGATGGCGCTGCAATCTGTACCTGCTGGCGCTCAACTAGGCACAGCTTCTTTAAACACTTGGACTACTGGAACAAAGTGTAAAAGAATCGCTTTTGAAAAGGTTCCATTAGTTCAGTCTTTCATCTGTTTTTGTATAAATTTCATTTCGTTTGTCTCCTACAAAAAAAAAATCCTTCAGCCTTTCACTTTATACTCGTTATGCAGGTGGTGTGACGTGTTTTCTTAGTATTACCTGTTGTGTCATCTTACATTTTCCCGTATTTGTCATATTTCTTGAAGAGATGAAAAGTTTGATTGATAGACTGGGATAAGCTCAACAGAATGATGTTATTTTTTATCAGTTACCGTGACGTCATTAATGTGGCGGCCATATTGGCTGCCATCTTGAATTTTATTTAAAATTCGTGTTTTGCTAAAATTTGTCTTAATGGCATAAAATTTGAGAATTAAGTTTGAAGTACGCTATTTTTTTTGGAACTATGCTATGTGTAATTTTTTTAAAAAGGAACTAACGCGCATTTTTCTTAGAAGTGGCTTAGCCTTATGCTATTTATGAAGTCATATCTTGCTACCATAGCTACCTTCCATTACCAAATTTGAACGGAATTTGCCCTAGGAATAAAATGAGCAGTTGCTGGAAAGAAAAGGCTTTGGCTAAAAATCCGTTTTTGAAAATATTGGGCAAAACCTGCGCGCTTCTACCAATTCAATTGATGTTAAATTTCAAGTTCTAAATCTTCAATCTCTTTCTTGTTCTTAATTCGTTTTGGCAGAGAAGAACAAATTAAGAACAAGAAGGAGATTAGAATGAAGAAAAAGAAATAGAGGAGAAAAGATAGGGCTTTAAAGGACCAGAAAGAGTAAACTGAAGCACTTAAAGAAGAAAATATATAGAAAATTAGATCAAGAAAATAAAACAACTTTGAGAAACAAGTGGGTCAAGTAAATATATTACATAAAGTAACAGACCAATAAAAAGATGAGAAATAAATAAGAGTTGAAGAAACTGAAAAAAGAACAGTGAACTTATAGTTCTTATGTCCGAGTTAAATAAACTTGCAGGTAGTTTTATTTACAAAGGATGCTGGGAAAAAAAGAAGGAAGTAATAGAAGAGTTTAAAAAAGTAAAAAAAAAACAAAAAACAGAAAACGCTGAAACAAATTTCTGTTTGGTTTTGTTTTTTTTTTGTCCGTTTTTCTGATTTTCGTATCTTGACTCTTTCTGACTACCTAACATGGCCAAAGAAAAATGATTGCCAAATCATTCATCTTTCATTTGTAAAATCCTAAGAAATATTTGATTAATCTATGCAAGACTCTCATAAAAAAGTTCCATTGAAATAGTGAGACTTCAGGGCTTCTTCCACAAAATTTAAGAGTTGGAGTATGAAAATATCACGCCATAATGTGGTCTAGGAATAAAGGGGTTAATTGTTTTTTAAATATTTATTTCATTTAACACTCCACTTTACCTGCCCTCGATCAGCAACAGTGCTGCCTTCCATGGTAGAACTTACAGTTTCTCTTCTTTGTCATCTTTGTTCCTTGAAAATGTTTTATGGATAATATCATTTGTTCATATTTTTCCTCTTTCAGCGTTTCCAGGCTCTTCCAAATATCTTCGTCACTGTTCGTCACCAGGTTCTTAAAAGACCTCAAGACGCTTTGGCCCTGTGGGTAGATGACTTGCGCAAGGACAGTTTTAAACTCTGCGGCAGAGAAATTAAGAGTTTTGATGGAATTCACAAAAATATCAAAGTTGTAAGTAATAATCCAGATAATTGCTTTCTTCGAAAATGAATTGTTTTGTTAGTAGTGGTGCCTTTTGGAGCTAAGTAGAATTGCACGAACTCGTAACCACAGAACGAATTTTATGCACTGTTATGTTGGTATTTTCATTAACACCAATATAGAATGTTTTTCGCACAAAACAGTAGACAAAACTCTACAACAGCTTATTCAAAATAGCCACGGCTCAGTATCGTCATACCTTGTAACCGTAGCAACGTTTTGCAACAAAATTTGTAAAAATGTTCCTGAGGAAGAAATGAACGTTTAATGAAAACGTTGATGCTCGATGATTTTTCTCTCTCATCAATCCCCCACCCCCCTTCTTGTGCATTTGAGAGCAAAGAAAATATTAAATAAGTGGCGTTGTTGGGTACCCTTGCTTTGCTTTCTTCTTGGTTTGAAAGCGTAATGACAGTAAGAACAAGTGTTACATTTTTAGTCTCAAAATTCTTGCTTCATATCTTTACCTCTTTCCTGCAGGATTGGATGGCTTTTACCAAATTGAAGTTTGACAATGTCACCTTGACTGATAGTCTCGTGTTTACAAACAACAACTCACCATCAAACAAACAGGACAACAGCGCTGTTTGTCAGGTAGTACCATTTGACTCGTGTTTTAAGGCTTGCCTAAACTAATTTGTGGGCTTTAATTTCAAGTAGAAACATTTCTCTCATCTTCACTTGTTAAGCTGTTTCCTATCCACGCTTGATTCTATTTGATGCGGTTTTTCATTGTCTGTCTAAGTCACGTGACTGGCATTGGCCTTCTAACCGTCAAAATGTTTCACCGAAAATGGGCAATACTTAGTCAAACTGTATTCTCCTTATTTTATCGTTTTTGTATGGCTTATAGCTAGTGCTTTAGAGTGCCAGCTTTTAATTATGTCCATGCTTTGTCAGAAACCGTCAATTAAGAGTCAGGTCACGTGACTTAACAAACATACAAGAAACTGATAAGGTATAGAATGAATACCGTCTTAAAGGGCAGAATCGTGTTAGCAACCATCATCTTTAGGCCATTTTGACGTCTAAAATTTTCGAATGTTTGATATACAAATGTATCCAATTTAAAGAAACACGTTTTTGTAACGTCATCAGCAGATAGATAATATCTTTGAATATATTGTATCCTTTCAAAAGAAGAAGTTCAATTTTCCACCGGTATTTAGTTGGTATGAGAAATGAGAAAATGGATGTCAAGATAGTTTTTCTTGGAAAGTGGTTATCTATTTCTTAAGCTATTTTTTTTTATTCTTGGTTTCAGAAAGTCAAGTTCCAGGATGCTTTTTATGCCCCTCCGGTTGTAGTGGTGTCTCCTAGACTTGGTTACAATAACACCAAATCACGTTTCTCAGGATCTGCACCATGCAACTTAGTTACTGCCTGGGTTGAGGTTAGAAACATATAGTCTGCCTATTCTTCCTGTGGTTCTAATAGGGAGAATTTGTTTAAAAGTAAAGAAATGTTGTTTTTACCGTTGTCCTTACTACGTTAAAAACTTAGATTTTTCCAACGACGTTTAGCGGGTATTTAAAAGGAATGAAGGCTATTTAACTGGTTTCACATTTTCATATAATTATGATAGTACATTAAACTATTTTTACGAATAATAAAACCAGGCTTTCCGCAAAGGAAACGCTCATAAGAACTTTTGTGTAGACTTGTGCGTTGGAAACTGATTTTTTTATAGTTTTGTATTCGTTTTGTTCTTTAAAACAAGATCTAACAGCTTCTTAACAATTCAGTATACGCGATTTCTTACTCTTCTAGCTTCTTCTTGCACTAACCCTTGGTTTAACCATCAATAAATCGACAAGTCAGTTTAAATTTTAAAAAAAGATATATAGATTGTATGACCTTTTTTGTTTTACTAACATACATTGAACAGGTTTACTCTAGTTCAACAAAATGCTATATTTTGTGAAATGTGAACTTAAAGTATTTCTTTCGCTGTTTTGGAATATGCTTAGAACACATCTACAAACGAAACAGAAGTGTGTTTGAGAAGCTACAACAATGACGCCAACAATAAGGATATCATAAAGGTCGATTATATGGTAATTGGAGGTACGTAATAAATTATGTAACGTAAAATAAGGTAACAGCAATGACTTTTATCTGTAGACAATCACGGTGCTCTCCTAACAATAACAATAACATAATAGTGATTGCCTGGACAATACTAAAATACATATGTTTAATTTCGATCAACTTTTATCCTAAATTAAAGTTTTTTTTCCTTTGTTTCAAATCAGTCAGGTTATACATTACCAAGCTCCAAAACAAAAGAAAGTGAGGTTAAAAGCTAGGTTAAAATTCAGCAATATACGACATATATGGAACCGCTCATGTGCTTTAGGCTGTGGCCACAATATACTGGATAACGAAAAGCTATAGTGTATAGTATAGTCTGTGAACACCTACATGTATCCAACATCTGACTCTCGACTTTAGAAATCGGCGAGGCTCACTTGCAGCCTCTCTTTGTCACAACCGCATCAACCGCAATCACGCCGCAACAACCATTTTTTTAGTGTGAACAGAAGCCCTATTTGATATGATTTTGGTGGCGGCGCAAAAGCTATTTGTTATAATGTGAAATTAACCTTAACCTTTATCCAGTTCCCTAATAACTCAAAATTCCAGCCTGTTTTATCTATTGACAAATTCGAAATGAATGAATCTGAAATGATGCACTCTGATTCCATCACTTGTATGTTTGTCTTTTAGACTTGGATCCTTGTATAGATGTAACATGTCATTATGACAGTCTGTGTAAGGCTTTTGGACCTAATGATGCACGCTGTGTGTGTTTGGATAGCTGTCCAACTTACAAAGAACCCGTATGTTCATCCAATGGCACAACATACGACAACAAATGTCTGTTTGAACAGGAAGTTTGTCTCAATCGACTGAACTTTACCGTGCAACATCCTGGGAGCTGTGAAGGTCAGCAGTTTTGTTGCCTTTTTTAGTGGTCAACGTGCACCTTTTCACTGAATTCTGTCTTTTTGGAGTGATAGTAATTTTTGTTTTACTTCATTTCCGTTTATTTCCCAATGGTTTAGGGGTAAAGCTGTTGCGCCAATAAGGGATTTAAGTTTGTTACTGTATGCCTAACTAATCTTTGCAACTCCTTTTTAGGATTTCCTTTCCAGCGTGGTCGCCTTCACATGGCCCATATTCCATCTCTGGGTTATTCTCATTGTCAAGTAATTCGTTTCAAGCCTTTTGTGTTTTATCCTGACAAACCCACTGAACTGCAGATCACTGCCAATCATATTGATACCAGTGACAAATCCTATGTCCATGACGCGGCAGTATCATGGATTGAACATGTGAATAACGACGGATTCACTGCCTGTGTGATGGCAGCTGGATATAACGAAAGGAAGTCTTATGCTAACGTGACAGTTGATTGGATGGCGTATCAAGGTGCTCCAGTGGGTGGCGTGACTGGTGAACTGCGCATGTCACAGTGGTGGACAGGGACGACTTGCGCAGCTGTGAGATTTCCCACCGTAAGTTGCTTTGTGTGTTTGTGTGCTTGTTTATCTTAATGCTCTCTTTTCCTAAGCGTCTAAATAAACATCATAAAATCATTCAGTTTGACTTTTAAAAATGAAACTTTCAGGGTGCTCCATTGTTTTGAATAAACGCGATGAAAAGATAACAATATCAACATAAAGTGACCGTTCTATTTTCTCTCATTAACCACTGATATTTAGTTATGTGGTTTTGAAGAAGTGAAACAAAAAGTTCAAACTGCCACCTTTAATCGCTTTCCTGAATCTATGAAAATCACCATTCTTGCTTCGAATCGATAATAAAATAAATAAATAAGAAAAGATTATAATAAGTATAAATGCAGAGTATGCCAAGCAATTTATCAGAATGACGATTATTCTATGCTATTTCGCAGGGGAAATTTTCAGTCAAACCTTCAGTCTTTGTGACGTCAATGCATTACAATCCAGGACTAAAACGTGACGCTGCAAGTGTATGGATTGAAGATGTGACGGAATCATCATGCAAAGTTTGTATGAGAGAACTGCAGAATTATGCTGGATCACACCGAGATATTTTTGTCGTAAGTATAGGGTGTTCTTATTTTAAATGTCAAACATGGATCATGGTTTGGGCTGCCACACCTTGACGTTGTGCCAAGCCTTTGACTCTGGTAATTCTACAGATACCTTGAAAAGAACAGCCCATCGTTATCATAAGTCGAAGAACTCTGTAAATTCATTTTAGAATTAGTTATTAAAAAGCGCAAATTACTTTTCAACATTCTTCACCTTCACACGTCATGCCCATTGCTTTTTTTATTATTTATATATGTATGCATGCCTGTCGGTTAACCAGAAATAACGCGTTGTTGATTTTATTTTCAGAATTGGCTGGCCTTTTCGGATCTTCCCAATCCTCCCTTTTCAGAACATAATTCGATCTACTTTGCAAATGATAAACCTCCCAAAAGCAGACATTATAATGCATTTTGCAAGGTCAGTATCAGCGTTTGAGTTTGAATCCAAATCTCAGCTAAAAAACCTTTTTTTACTATGGTAGTTATCAAATTTTACTCTCAGGCCATTAATGCGAAGGTGTTTAACCTGTAAAAGACTTAGCAATGTACAAGGACGTATTCATGGATACCATGATACTGACAATACCATAGGTCACACTTTCGCTTCTCCTATACGTCACCTCTATGATGCGTTCATTTGAGTCTCTCCATTTGGTGTCTGTATAAACAATTTTAAGAATTAAATGTAAGTATTCTGTGAAAGGAGACCGATAGAGCAAAAGCATAAAACCCACTTTGAATGACAATTTCACGTTGTCAATGGTTTAAAGTTTAGTTGCAGCCTATGTTTCAAAAGGCTTCTTGTGCCGAGTTAAGTGAATTATCTTCCAAATAACGTTGGACTCAAAATCTCTTTCGTCTTACTGTATTTGTTTCACAGATTTGACCTTCTCAGCTTGGAAGTGTACTTTATATGGTGCTAGCCCAGTTTATTCTGAAAGTCGATATGGCATACTTTTCTCAAATTTTTAATTGCAAAGTTAAGATTATATCAAAATCGTCAGGAAAACAAAAAGACCCTCTTTTTTCAAGGTGGAGAAAAGCCTAATCAAAGCCCACATTCTCAAATTTCAGTTTATTTCCTTCTTACCCGTCTATAGTCGAGGGCACTTTAAAGTAATATCTATGAACAGTGAAGTAAGATTTAGCCATTCAGACTCTTACCAGAGGATTCTATCAATACAAAAAGAACTGTTGGATTTGGAAGTAGACGATATCTTGATAACAATTCCCCTTCAAGTTGAAATATTTTCTTTATCTTTTATAGGAGGCAATCTTTGCCAAAAGTTATAACACAACGCCACACGTCTTCGTTTCTGCTTCTCACTCGTCAAAAGGAGGGAATAAAAGTCCAGTTCATAACAGCATAGCTGCCTGGGTGGAGGTTGGTAACTGGTGATTTCAGGACTGATCAAATATTCCATTTGGACAAAGAGGTCATGTGAAATCATTTTTATGGAAATGAACGTTATGATTTTGCCTTCAAAAGACGATTAGTGAGTAACATGTTAAACAAAATAATATTGATTTAGTTTTTCAAACCAGCACCATTTTCTTAAAATGAGTAAGTTCGTAGCTGGTCAGGTGACCAAAATGTGATTTTTAAAACTATGAATTACCTCTTTCTGAACAGAAATTTTGCACCTAAACTTCAAGAAAATTGCTACGATGATTTTTATGCGCTCTGTCAATTATTGTCATCAACAGGATTCCAAGTCATTGTTTAAAGGAAGCATTGGCCACGTGACCTCTTAGTGCAAGTGGCTTAATTTCATATTAAATTATGAGTAGTATAGTAGGGACCGAATTAACCTTTATTCGCAGACGAATCTCTTTATTCTGCCGAGGAATATATAGACGCTTATGACGTTATGGCTTTTTATCTTTATTGATTGAATAGTAACGTGTAAATAATAGTAATAATAATCATAATCATAACATATTCAACCGTGGTAAACCTGTCAGCGAAAGCTGTTATAAATGGAGAGAACAATACCAATTTCAGCACTGAAGCATACAGGCAACTACAACAAATAAAGATAAGAATAAGTAGTTAGAGCTGTATACTGGTGCTTGGGCACCAGTCAAAAAAGTGCCTTCCTTAGCAGATTCTGTGCGTAGTATAGGAATTGAATTATCTAAATATAGCTGAAACCTCATTAACATAGGTCGTGTGCCATTTTAAAGTGGTTTAACCGGTTTTAGACTGGGGCTTTCTAGATCTTCTTAGGGAAACAAATGCGTTGCTTTTTGATTGGTTGACTAAAAACTAAGTAAAGTATTTATTTGTTGATACATGCTGTCAAAGTAATAAGCGCTAGCTCACCTTTGACATGAAATCACTGAGTAAGTATCCAGTTCTATTTCCTGCTGCTTTCATTGCCCAACAATTTTTTTCAGTTCAGGTTCTCTGATTCTTGGCGAGCAAATCGTGCATATTGATGAGTTCGAAGACCAACTAGCTCTTTCTAATAATAAACCAAATTTTCAACTTACCCCAGTCCCCCTCTTTTTCTACACAATTCAGTTACCTCGCTTCACCTTCCTTCTTTCATTTTCCTTTCACCACGAAAACCACCAACACAGCCTCCACAACCATATTTTTATTGTTATCCCGAGTCCTCCTCCACCACCACTGCCACCACCAAATTTCTATTGTTTTCCCTTCCTCACCTCCCCATTTCTATTGTTTTCCCTACTCCACCACCACAATGCACATTTTAGTACTAATGTTTAGTGCTTTTACATGTACAGTATATTAGCAGGAAAGGCTTTCGGGTTTGTGTCAAAGAACTGTATGAGGCAAAATACGACCCACTCTTCATATCCTACATAGTTTTGTCAGGTAAGAGCGCAAAAAAAAGATTTTTTACGGTATATCTTTCCATACCGTCTCTTTTTTGTGACTCAATGCCGTGATTTATACTCACAGACATTTGTCCAGATGGATGGGATTACTTCAATGGATACTGCTATTTAACGAGCTCTATATGTGCACCTTGGGTGAATGCAGTGTCCAACTGTTCAGCCATGAACTCACATCTGGTAACAGTGCACAACCAAGAGGAAAATGTGTACATACAGCACCGTCACAACGGAGAGCGATCGTGGATTGGCCTTAATGACCGAAGCGTCGAGGGATCGTTTGTGTGGACAAACAAGGAAATATCCAGTTTTCAGTTCTGGGCTCCGCAACAACCAAACAACTTGAAAAACGAAGACTGTGTCCACGCCCTTGGTGCGAAAGATGGCTACTCTTGGAACGACGTGTCATGTGATAACTGCTATAACTATACTTGTGTTGAAGGCAAGTTTTGAGTTGCCATAGAAATACTACAAATCCAAACCTTTAATTTGTTACCAATAACGAGGTTTGAAGATCACTTCTGCAGTAGTGAGTTTTTATGATTATTTTGTCGCCGTGTTATTGATCAGAATTTTATAAAGTCTGCATTTTTATGTAGCTCTCTCCCAGGCAGTAGTCTAAATATTTAGGTAAAGGTAACCCCTGTACTTATCACTCTCAGTTATTCCTAAAAAATTTTCTCATGTGTATGCTTTTACTGCTACCAAGTAAGATCACGGTGATAAAATGGTCTTAATTGACTTTTGTTGTCTACTGCAGAAATTGACGAATGCATCCGCGATTATCACAGGTGTGATCCAAACGCTGCTTGTCAGAATACCGTGGGCTCATACATTTGCACTTGCAAAGCTGGATTCTATGGAAATGGAAAAAAGTGCTTTGGTAACTATTACAGCCCTTATATGTTTTCCTGACATAGCATCCTTCTGGGCTGGTTTTATATTTAGAGTACTATATTTTGTTGTAAAACTTGTCCTTTGTTTAAACTTTAATTTCTTTTGTTTCATACACATTTTCATACTTTGCTATCCCCTAAAACAAACCCATGGCTAAAATTAAGGCACAACGCATATAGTTAGTTGTCGTAGTTAGGATTCACTGACTACATATGTTGTTCTTAATCCCTCCGTCATTAGATATAGATGAATGCAGAAACAAAACCCAGACCTGTGATGTGAATGCAGTTTGTAGCAACACTCATGGGTCCTACAAATGCACCTGCAAATCCGGATACTCAGGAGATGGAAAGAAATGCATTGGTATACAGTATTCCTTATTAGCAAAATCCAACTAGTGGTTTAATTTTATTATCAATGCTGCGTTCTGATTGGTCGAGCTACCACTAGGCTATATGTTATAGCCCGCTAGTAGCGAAAAGCGCCGGCTTTGAAAACCAAAACAGTGGCGGCTGAATCGCGTTTTGCTAGATAAAGTTGTTTTGTCTCGATATTTTTGGGCAAGTTTTCAAATCATTACTGTTTGCTTAGTACTAACTGTTCTTTTCGGGTATAAGGTAAAAATTGTTTCCAACCAGCAGGCTATTCATTTAATAAGTATTTAAGAGGCAATTCTACGCCATTTAGAAAATTCTTCATTAATAAAGTAGAAGAGTAAAATCATGCACTTTAAAAAAATTGGAAAATTAATTGATATTGTCTATATTTTATACGCTGCTTAGTACGGAAAACTGGTCCAATTTACGAATATTTTGCCCAGTAGGCAGTTAGGCCAAATTTGGTAGGTGTTTAGCGCTATTATTCCGGGCCTTAATTCCTTACACAGGTTCTTATACAGTGTCATGCTTGCAATGCAGTATATAAAACGCAGATATTATCGTTGACTTTTTAAGATGTAAAGTAGCCATATCCTGCCAAATGTACCGAATTAACATGCAGTGCTAATGTCATGTCTTCCAGCGAAGAACTGTGCTGAACTGTACAAAGCTGGAAAACGATCAAGTGGAGTTTACAAGATCGACCCAGACGGTGTTGGTGTCTTTGACGTGTACTGTGACCAAACAACAGCCGGTGGGGGATGGACAGTGTTCCAGAAGAGACTGGATGGCTCGGTTAATTTCTACCGCAGCTGGAACGACTACAAAAAAGGGTTCGGAAATCTGAATGGCGAGTTTTGGCTCGGACTGGACAAAATTCACCACCTGACAAAAACTAAAAGCAAACTTCGAGTGGAACTCGAGGACTTCAACAGAAACACGGCTTATGCCGAGTACAGCTACTTTGCTATTGCAGACGAGAGAAGCAAATACAAGCTGAGTCTTGGAACTTACTCCGGTAATTGTATTACTTACTTAATTAAAAACAGACTGCGAGCAGTCTCACTTTTTCTTCCGGTTTGGTAAGGGGAGTACAGGCGCGCGCGAGCGGCGAAACCGCAAGACGAGCGAAACAAGGGCGGCAGCCGCGCCATCAGTCACGCGCGAGGCCATTTGCGTGTCTTGCGTTTTGCACGAGGGACTACAGAAAAAAGAGAGACTGCTCGTAGTCTAAATTAAAAATGGAGTTCGGGGGAAGAACTTTTAAGGCCCAAGTAATGCCAATGATTTTGACGTTTAAGAAATAAAGACTCACCACAGAGATACAGCTAGTTACAGATACAGTGAAGTATGTAATAACCACACAGCTATCATAAAATAAGAGTAAAGCAAAGTAATATCATATGGAGCGTTAGAGTGATTTTACTTCGACCATGAAACGGATTCAATGTTTCCTTCTGTCTTCAGATCTTAACCATCGTATTGAAATCACAGTACGGTGGAGAAAAATTTAATGAAATATCTTTTGTTCCAATTTCATTTTCCAGGAAATGCTGGTGACTCGCTAAGTTATCACAAAAGCTCCTCTTTCTCCACTAAAGATCGAGATAATGACAGCTCGGATAGTAACTGTGCTACAAGTTACAAGGGAGCTTGGTGGTACGGTAACTGTCATTATTCCAATTTAAACGGCCTCTATCATCGCGGTAGACACTCTTCAGGTGCTGATGGTGTGAACTGGTATCACTGGAAGGGAAATTACTATTCCGCTAAACGAGCTGAAATGAAACTCAAACCAGTCAACTTCTAAACCAACAAACAGCAGTTGTCAGTGCTTATGTCTGCTTGATTCGCAATGGTCGCTTAAACAACTTAGCTGTAACACATTTTTTTAGACAGCTGCTGAAATGATAAATTAAGCATAACAAACTCTTTTCACAGATTTGAAGGAAAATACTATAAAACAAAGGATGTTACAATTGGCTTTCGCAATTTACGATATTGTTTATCATTTATACTGACTGCCTTCTGTCCTATTAGTCTTTCTTCTCCCGATTGACTGAACTTTATGGTTTTTTAAATACTTCTTATATTCTTTCTTTATATATGCTTTATGGCTCAATCAATTCCAAGCGTGCCCATCACCCCTGGGCATTTGTCAATTCTTCTAGAAACGGTTAACATTGTTCCTTCGTCAATATTTCACTTTAAAATATGCCTATTTTGATAGCGATTTATATGTTTATTATAAAGAATATTTTGAATACACATGCTTTAAAAAGGTACGTGTAGTTTTCGCTTCATCACCACCCTACTACACAGTATTTTTTGCATCCGTCTAAGGAAAGCAGTGATCGGTTCGCAAATGGAGGACAAACAATCACTGCATCGTTTAAAGGAAAAGACACCGGCCTTTTCAGTGACCGAGTGGCTGAGGCAGAGAGGCCTAGAAAAACTGTGCGAGATGTTTGCTTGCTTGCTGCTTGCTTATTTCGAGCGAACTCGAACTCCATTAACTAGCTTCATCCATTCCTTCCGGTTTTCCATGATGTTCTTCAGTTCAGCTATGCTCAAACCAGTATCATTTTGCAGCTGGTCTACGTATGTTAATGCTGGTCTTCCTCTCTTTCTTGCGCCGTGCTTTGGTTCCCAGAGTAGTAAATCACTTATCACCTCATCCTTTTTTCTCCAACAGTGTCCTATAAACCGCAGCCTCCTGATCATCAGTGTATCTGTAATCTTAGGAAGGTTGCCGTACAGTTCTTTGTTGGTTTTATGCTCCTTCCAGGAAACTCCAAGAACTGCTCTGAGCATTCTTGTGTACGTACCATCTAGTCTATTCATCATCTTTCCAGTCATCGTCCAGCATTCAGCACCATAAAGCAGTACACTTTCAACTGTGGCCCGAAAGAAACCTATTTTGAGATGATTTTTTAGGTTTGATTTCCACACTTTCATCATTTTGTTGAGTGCACTCCAAGCTTGTCCAATTCTTATATTCATGTCCTTTTCACTGGATTGTATCCACGAACCAAGGTATTTGAAGTTATCTACTTGCTTCAATTTGTTCCCTGCCAGTGTGACAAGATCACCTACAGGTTGATTGTACAGCATGTATTCCGTTTTCTTGTAGTTAACATGCAGACCCACTGTTTTCGCAGCAACCTCCAGTCTTAATAAGAGAAGTTGTGCCTCTTCAAGATAGTCAGAAATTAGGGCAAGATCATCCGCGAAATCAGTGTCGGTGATGTATGTTGCTACATGACGGGAGCTCTGCCGTGGTGTAAGAGTGAACCCAGTGTGTGTTTCTCTAGTAGCTTCTCTAAGGGCATAATCCAAGGCTATGATAAATAGGAAAGGTGCGAGTGTGTCTCCTTGCAGAACTCCCGCAAGAATTTCAAAGAATTCCGTATCACCATCAGGAGTTATCACCTGGGCTTCGGTGTCCTTGTAGAGTATGCTGATGGCATCCACTATCTTTGTTGGAATTCCATATGCCTTCAAGATCTCCATCAATTTCCCACGATGTATCGAATCAAAGGCTTTACTGAAGTCTACGAAAGTCAATATTGCAGGAAGCTGTTTTTCTTTTATTCCCTCTATGAGCCTACGCAGAGTTAAAATTTGCGGTAGTGTAGATCTACCCGTACGAAATCCATTTTGGTTCACCCTGAGCAGAGGATCCAGATGAGGTCTTATTCGATCTAATAGAATCTTGTTATAGATTTTCGCAGCTGTGATAGTTAGGGATATACCACGATAGTTTCCACGAGATGTTTGAAAGCTAATATAAACTTCGTGTTTTTTTAGGGCGACGACCTTGTCGAAACTGTTCCGTCGTGATGACAAAATAATCCTGTTTATAAGCTTGTCGGTTATTTGTTTAACATTCACCTGTTTTAAATACCTTCGAAAATAGGAAAGGTGTTATTAAAACTCTAGTTTATAGTTCTGTAATTGATATTAATCAGATCGGATAAATCTTTTTTGCAATAATTATAACCGGCGGCTAGGAGCGCGGATTTCCGATGGGTGTTTCACGCGTTTTGGTCAGATTATTACAAATTCCTATAAACTAAATATGGCATTTGCAGCTAATTTACTGGAAAATGCTATGTTAGTGTTGGCACGGGGTGTGGCATTTGCCCACTTTGTTATCCTCCACCGTAGGGTTTTTGGATGAACCGCCCGGCCCCACCGTGGGGGGATTGCAGCTTTTAGAGACAAATGCCCGGGGAAGGGGAGGTTGATGGGCACGCTTGGAATTGCCTGAACCATTATTGACCAAGCTGAAGGTCAAGATGGCTGGATATTGGCCAAGTTCGTCTGTCCATTTTTATGGACTAAGACGAGGCCAATGGACAGGTCCAGGCCATCTTGTTCGAATAAGCTTGGTAAATAAACGGCTCGGCCTGGGACTCAAATTACTCACACTCGGGGTGGGAGACAGTCTCCCGTTGACATCAAGACCCGAGAAAGAAAACAACGGGAGCAAGGGACTGTCTCCCACCCCGAGTAATTTGAGTCCCAGGCCGTGTCGCTATCTTTCAACGGTAACGCGTAGTTCAAGCCGAGGATCAGTCGATGGCTTTAGACGGGAAAGCTTTCAGAGATTTGCGACCTTTAATTCGCTCTCGGTGCAAAGGCCTCTTCGCTGGAGTGCCCAACCTTGGTAAACCTTTATATAGAGAAAAAACCGTTTACATAAAACCCTTAAAACGGCCATAAATCGGCCCGTGGAAAACCTTTCAATTTCGTAGGTTATAGAAACGATAGTTTTCTTTCCCATACAAATCCTTATATTTTGAATGTTACGCAACAATGCCGATACTCGCCGATGCATGCCTGTGAGACTGAGACAACACGAACACAAATAAGGAATCTTTCATCCAAATTTAAATGAACTTGCAATTTTGAGTAAAGCAGCTGGCGGGGGGGGGGGGGAGGGGAAGAGACGAGGTCTGCGACCGAGAAACGATGTTCTCACAACTTGCGAAGCGGTCACCCTGCGTGGTGGTCAGCGGATAATTGCCTTTCCCACAGTAAATATTTTTAGACTTTTTAGCAAGAAGCTAACCGGCAGAGGAAATCAGAGATGCTTAAAAAAGTGAAAAAAAAAATAATGTCATGCATCTTTCTTTTTCTTGCATATTGCATTTGTCTTTTGGTACTGAAATTGCGGGGGAAACTAAAACGCAACCGTGTTAGATCTTAACCAACAACAACACGCTCGATCGATTTACAGGTTACATCGTTTTTGCCGGGCAAGGATAACTTGATGCTGATAAAAATTACTGAGGAAAGTCTCAAAATTATCGGAGGCAAGTATATTCAGAGAGCTTTATAAATATGAGCTTACAGCTCTACATATCGTAACTGAATAAACATCCACACTTCATAACATTTCACTTCGTTTATTACGATCAGTCAACACCTTGAATCCAAAGTTAAAATTCAAAACGATCCTAACAGACAAATCACAACTGCTACTGAAAGCTCTGTACCTTGAAGCGACTTAAACGTTCCTAAGGTTTGCAGCAAAACACTGTTCGATAGCTCAACTCTTCCACGGTTCTTATCAGCTATACGGAGGGAAATTGTTTAACAGAAAAGGAAAGCCTCACACTATGTCTGAAAAGCGACATAAAATGAATAAATTTGCCAAAATATAATAGTGAGAAGCAGTCCCGCCTTCGAGCACCATGTTTTTTTTCTTCTCAAGACCGTTGATCTATGGTTTTTGACGTAATGCGCATGATCAGTAAAGAAATCCGTTGGCAAAAGCCTTGCTGATCCCTTCAACGGCATAAAAACGGGGCGATTATATATTTCCTTTTCTTGCTGATCCCTTCAACAGCATAAAAACGGGGCGATTATATATTTTCTTCCCGATGTGAATGAAATTTCTGCCTATGATAAACGTCATACTACCGTTTGAAAACCAAGAGGTAAACTAGCCTGCGCGAACAATCTCTCTCGATTCGGGAGGGACGGAGGGAGGGGGGCACGGGGGACAGAGAGAAAAAGAAAGAACGCTTAGGCGTGCTTCTCAGTAATTTTATATCTACACTGAAAAAATCGACACAAACGCCATTGAGCAAACGTTCTTGTGTAAAAGCGAAAGTTGGTGGGGAAGCCTCCTGTTCCCGCCACGGCTTCTGCGTTAAGCAAAGAAATGCTTAATGCGCAGAATATTCCAAACAAATTTAAGTTTTTAATTGGACGTAAATTAAGTGGGATTTCTCAAGGATTTTCATTTAGAAGGGAAGTCTAACTGTGTACCTCTTATTACCCGACAAAAAAACTAACACAAAAACAACAGCAAAAAACATGTGATCCGTAATTTATAGGATTGGAAGTTACAGCGTGGGTAGCAAGATACATATCATATGACTTTCTTTTCGTGGAACAAGAACTTGGTGCCTTACAAACGATTTTGCAGAACAAGCAAATAAAAGCGCACTCCATGATTCTCTCAGTTCAAAAACAAAACTATTTTATCGTTTTGATGGCTTTTTCGGAGATAAGCGCCCTTGTAGCGGCATGATTGAAGGAAAAAGAAAGATTTCTTGGTCCGTACACAAGCTAAAGAGCGAAAATGTACCAATCACATAACGAGAGATGACTTAACTACAGTATAAACAAGTATCAGTTACCTAAAAAAATAACTTCTTCTGGCCATAAAACCTTGCGTAGTCTCGTTTTTTTTCTTCGGTTCATGATCGTGGTTAAACGTTTCAAAACCAGTTGTTACTTGTTTGCTGCTGTGGCGAAAAATCTAAAATCAATATCAATATCGTCAAACAATATTAACCTTAATAGCCACTATGAAGGAATCAGGTGTTTATATCGAAAAAAATTCTGACAAGAGATTATCAGCCTAGGGTAATCATACAGAGGGAGATGAAAGTAAATGGATGTGGATCATAGTGAATATTGAAAAAACTTGGAGTCCTCCCCCACGTCTCCCTCAGTTCCCCGCTCCCTTCGACGTGTTGTCCCCCGCGCCGTTCCCCTGTCCGTTCCCTGCTTCGTTTTCCGCTCCGTTGCCCGCTCCTTTCCACTCTCGTTCGCCGCTCTGTCCCCTGCTCCGTTCCACGCTTTGTTCCCCGCTCCATTCCCCGCTCCGTTCTCAACTCCGTACCCCGCGCCGTTTGCGGCTCCGTTCCTCGCTCCGTTCCCTGCTTTATTCTGTTCATTGTAGACAAAAAAGGACTAAGTTCTATCTTCTCATCACTCTTGACCGATGATAATTGAACATGTAGTACACGATTGATCTCATACGGATCCAAAATTTGTTGGAAAGTCCATTGACCTAAAATAAAAAAGGGTGATGTGAAACTCATATATTGCAAATTGAAGTTATATTCAAATAAACCCGAAAGGTGTTTTAGGTTTTTTGTAATTGCTTAAATTGCAATAACGACGACGACAATCATATCTGAACATTTAAAATTTGTATTTCCGCAGTTTACATCATCTTCACGTTTCATTCTTTTCACGGGTTAAGATAAACCCAACAAACTGGCCTGGTCCCAATGTACATGTATGGGTCTTCCTAGCTCAAAGGTAGAGCACTGCAGTGCTAACGCAGTTCTAAAATTCCTGTATGTTGTAATATAAAATTATTTTGTAGTTCAACTGTTAATATTCTAGAGACTTACTAGTCAGAGTAACGTTTACGCCAAACGATTGTTTTGAGCTGTTTTTATCTTATCATTTTCTATTTTAAGAATTTCCAACTTGAATTTGACCTTTGCATTTTGCTGTTTGATGTAAAGGTGTCTTTAGAGAGGTTAAGCATCACGTGTATGTCAAACGGCAAACGCGAATTGTACCACGTGACCATGCGACTTTCCCCATTACTTGTCGTTTACTGTTCATTATTTCTACACATAAATTAGTAGTTTCGCCCAATTTTTTATCCATAAGAATTGTTTTGAGCTGTTTTTTTCTGCTCATTTTGTACTTTGAGAAATTCTCAACTTGAATCTGACCTTTGCCGTTTGCTGCATACGTGACGCTTCAACTCCCTTCTATCTCACCACTGGCAATGCAACCGCTATTGATGTCCCCGAAACCAAAATAATGAAAAACCAGAAATTGGAAAAATGCTAGACTGTATTTATTTCTTTGAAGTCGTATACATGCAGCAATCCTAAACTGTACGAGTGAACAAGAACTAGGTTAGATTATAAGAGCCCGATAGAGCGCCGGAAATATCAATTCACCCTCTTCACATCGACCATAATGAACCTTGTTTACCCACCACAATTTTGCATAATCATTGTTTCCAGGTTCTCAGTTGTCCCATTAGAAATTGAAGACAATGGTGATACAAAATTTTGGGGTAAACAAGGTGCATTATGGTCTATGTCCAAATGGTTATTAGAGCCTAATAGAGACAATAGAGACAACACCATGTCATCACATCCGCTCTTGCTCGCATTTTCACTGAGTAATCATGTCTCTTAAGTATCACCGAAATGTTCCATTTGAAAACTGATTAAACAGTGTCACGTCCATTCCCCGCGTAACAATTGATACTTTGTAGCGTAGAAGCTGTTGATAGTGTTTTATTTACTTATTTTATTTATTTAATTTCATGCATTATAAAGATGTATGCTCTCGGGGTAATGCGTATCAAATATAACTAAGAATTTGTAAAACTGTCCATTATAGATGGATGAATAGATGCTGATAGGGGCACGAAATAAAAACAGATATAATTTGTAAGTAGACAAATCAGAGCTTTCGAGCGTAAATTTGAGTAAATTTGAAATGCAAATTTCACCATTTTACATTGAGTCTAGTATTGCGACAGACCTAACTCACGATTGAAATGTATTCTCAAAATTATACCTTATTTTAAGCACAATTTATCCATATTTTACTATAGCATTCCTTGCTCATCGATTGTTTGGTAGAGGTAAACTGAGATAATAAGCGGCTTTTGTGAATTTTCACACATTACCCATTTCATTGATTTTGCTTTGTTTACAGAATAAGCGGCTATTATTCCAATAATAAGATAAGCTTAATCGGACCGCAGCACGAAAAATCAGGTTGACCCGAAAATCGTTGAAACGATAAGTTCCTAGGAAGTCTTATCCCTCCAGTATTGAAATATGAAACGTAAAAATCAGAAGGGAGGTGATAAATTGCAGTTATTTCAAAATATGATGCAAACCAGCGAGGAGTTAAAAATGTCTTTTAATTAGTTCTACATCAGTTTATCATTGTAGCACTTCACTGATTTAGATGATGGAATTACAAAAGCTGAAGGTATATTAACTATAAAATAGAAAGCCCGATGCAAATACCGCAAGTTCTTAACTCAGCTAAAGTTGACGAACATAAGAGAGCGTCTAATCGCCCAGTATAATTCTGAAATATCTTGGCTGCCCGTATGCAAATGTTTGAAATGGAATAGCCGAGATCATCAGTTATAAACCTGTTCACTTTTAAACAAAAAAAATAATTCGCTTTAGAAGATAAATTAGACATTCTTGCAAGAAATACCATTAAACTCCAGTAGTATTTCCCCTATTTTTTAAAACTCAAAGTTAAACTACTCATAGTTTTCGTTTTAGTCTAGATATTTGTAAAATTTTACTGTTTAAGTGATCCTGAAATCATACACCATCTTCTTTATACTATTGTGCCCCCAGGGAAGTCAAAGACCTCACCTGTCTACCCCTACTAAGTAGATGTATCTTTAACAATATTACATATCAGCTCTTTCCTGCTCCTTAAGGCATCTCAGTGCTACCCTCTCAGGCAATTTTTTCACTGTGCTGAACGTGTTATATTTTCGCGCTAAACCTTATTGCCACGTATTCCTAAGAGTTACAATGAAGACCAAGGTAGACTTTCTCTCATTGGAAGCAAGATGTCTACCGAGCACCAACTCCGTGTACAATTCTTCTCGATTTTCTTCATAGTTGCTCTCATTTACCAAGACACTGAAGGTATGAACGACAGCTAAATTGATGTTTTTATGTTATTGAAGAACTGTTTTATAAAAACATGCTCGTAAAATCTTGATTTAGTGATGAAGAAGTGTAAGATACAAGAAGGCTTTGACTTCACGAAGGATGAAGCATTGTTCACAAGTAGTTACTTCTTAATTACTGAACACAGTACCTTTATGGGTAAAAAATGTCGAATAGTTGCACAATGGTACTTAATAGTTTTTCTTGTGTGTACTACAGGAGTCAGCTTCAAAGCAGGAAAATTCAATGTGACCACAACTTTGAGTCTGTTTGCCTGTAAGAATGTTTCTTTTGAGGAGCCTTTTAACGGTGGACAAGAAATCAAAATCTTCATTTCTAAAAGCCATGCAACGAAAAGTTCTACTCGTGGAAATGGCGCAGCAATTTGGGTGGAATCTGTGAATAACAAGGCATTTACTGTCTGTATTTTGGAGTACGGAGATGGCTCAAGTGGCACTTCGCAAGTGAACTGGATGGCGCTGCAATCTGTACCTACTGACGCTCAACTAGGCACAGCATCTTTAAACTCCTGGACTACGGGGACAAAGTGTAAAAGGATCGCTTTTGAAAAGGTTTGATTTGTTCAGTTCATCGTTCTTTTAATTTCGTTTTGTTTGCCTCCTGTGAAAAAAAAAAATACTTTTAGCCTTTTTTGCTTTACACACTCATTATTTCATATGTCTGCTCATAAAAAGTGCTAGAGTCATGAGTTTCACCATTTTTGACAACGTTGTTGTTGCTGCTATTTCAGCCCGGAAGATGTTACAGGTTTTCTTAGTATTACCCTGTTATCAATCATCTTACAGTTTTCTGTGTTTGTCATATTTTGTTGAAGAGATGAAAAGTTTGATTGATTGACTGGGATAGCTCAACAAAATAATGTTAATATTATTGGGTATGGCACCACTGGGAAACCGTGACGTCATTAATTTGGCTGCCATATTGCTTGCCATCTTTTTTTGCTCAAAGTTGTCTTAATGGCATAAAAAGTGAGAATTAGGTTTGAAGTATGATATAATTAAATATGATTATATATGTACTTTTCTTGCAAAGAAAGTAACGCGCATTTTTCCTAGAAGTCGCTTAGCCTTATGCTATTTATGACGTCTTATCTTGCTACCATAGCAAACTTCCATCACCAAATGTTAGCGGAATGTTGCTAAGGAATGAAATGAGCAGTTACTGGAAAGGAAAGCTTTAGGCTCAAAATCTGTTTTTGAAAATATTGGCCAAAACCTGTCCGTCTCAACCACTTCAGTACTTAAATTTTAAGTTCTAAATCTTCAGTCTCTTTCTTGTTCCTAATTTTTTTTGGACAGAAAAGAACAAATTATGAACAAGAAGGGGATTAGAATGAAAAAAAAAAGAAATAGAGCAGAAAAGATGGGGCTTTAAAGGACCAGAATGAGTAAACTGAAGCAGCTAAAGAAGAAAATATATAAAAATTTAGATCCAGAAAATTAAACAACTTTAAATTTGAAGAAACAAGTGGGTCAAGTAAATATATTACCAACATCGAAATTCATAATAAAGTAACAAACTGATTAAAAAAAAAAACAGGGAACAATAGTTTATGTCAGGTAGGTTGCAGGGAGCAAAGAAGGAAGCAAAATAATTTTTTTAAAAAAGATAGAAAACACTGAAGCAATAAGGACGATTAAATTTTACTTAGAAACTTTGAAAATCAAGGAAATGTCAAAAAATTAAAAGTAGTAAATACCAAATATTGTTTCAGAAGAAGTATAGGGGATTATATTGCTGATAAAGGTAAAAAGTCTGGCACGGACTACCTCTCGCTCATTTTTGAAAGAAAACTCTTTTTATTCATGCAGTTAGATCTCACATTCTATTTTCATTTAATTTTTTTATCAATATTAAATAATTGTGATTTTATAAATTAGCACTCTGATCAAAACGCTCTTGTCTTTATTTATTTTTTCTTCTTTTCTCGTTTTTGTATTTGACCCTTTCTCCACTACAAACCAAAGAAATATAGTTACAAAAACATTCAAATTTCCGTATGCAAAATCCTAATAAATAAATTGTACTTTTGCAAGGGTCGAATGACAAAGAAGATCCATATATGTCAATGGTAACACTTATAATAGGTTTTCGCCCACAGATTATGTTAGAGAATAAAATTATCTCCTCTATCTCCTTATCTAGTGTGGTCTACGAGTGAGGTGCAACCTCGCTCCCGGGGCGAGGTTGAGTGAGGTGATCACACTGATTTTGGTAAATAGCTAATTTATTTGACGCTCCACTGTATTATCCCTGGATCAGCAACAGAGCTGCTTTCTAGGGCAGACATATTACCTTCAACACTCCCCTGCATTATTTTTGTTAGCTGAAAATACATAATTGATGGATGATATTATTTCTCTACTTTTTCTCTTCTTCAGCTTTTCTTGGCTCTTCCAAATATCATCGTTACAGCTCGTCACCAGGTTCTTAAAAGACCTCAAGACGGTTTGGCCGTGTGGGTGGAAGACTCGCGCAAGGACAGCTTTAAGCTTTGTGCCAGAGAAACTAAGATTTTTGATGGAATTCATAAAAACATTAAAGTGGTGAGTAATATTCCAGTTACTTGATTTCTTCACCTACTTCTTGTTTTGTTATTAATGGTGTCTTTAAACGTGATAGAACAAATTTTATATTCTGTGATCTTCGCAATTTTAGAAACAACAAGTTAGATTCACATTAAAAAGGGTGGCACCAGTTGCATCTTAATTGATATTTAACCATATGAAATTTGGGGTTTTATCTGTAACGGGTCGTGAATACATTCCAGATACCTATGTTTCATTGCACTGCTACTCCTTTTGTTATGAAAGCCAATGTCTTAATTTCTAACCGAGTACTAATTTTGATTTTAGTATCATTTAACTTCATATCGTTACCTTTTTCCTGCAGGATTGGATGGCTTTTATCAAATTGAAGACTGACAATTTCACCTTGACTAACAGTCTGGTGTTTACAAACAACAACTCACCATCAAACAAAAAAGACAACAACGCTGTCTGTCAGGTATATGGTCATGTTTAATGGTGTTCAACTTTGACCACTCTTATTTTCCCCTTTCCTCTGCTTTTATGTGTCCTTCAAATTATGGATTAACTAATATCAGGGGCAACCACCTATGTTTTTCTCCTAAATACATTGAAAACTCTTTTTAGCCTCTACAGAGCACTTTTAGATCTCTAGAAATGCATGCTAAGTGGCCCTATAAAATTTGTATCTGTTCGTGCATACTAGGGGAACTTGAGTCTTTTCGAAATTGCAAGGGCTACAGTGTTCTTATCCCGAGAATTTTAGATGCAATTTATTTGCGAAAGTGAAAGTTTTTCTAATTCCTCTCTCCATCACATTTGTGAATCCGAAAAGACATGAATAATTGTATCCTTTCAAAAGAAAATCTCTTTTTCCACTTGTATTTAGTTGGTAGGAGGACTGAATCAGAAAATGGATGGTAACATTTTAGAGTCTTTCTTGGAAAGAATCTATCTATTTCAAATGATATTTAATATCATTTGTTTTGTCCTATTTTCAGAAAGTCAACTTCCAGGATGTCTTTTATGCCCCTCCCGTTGTATTGGTGTCTCCAAGACTTGGTTACAATAACAACAAATCACGTTTCTCAGGATCCGAACAATGCAATGCAGTTACTGCCTGGGTTGAGGTTAGAAACATAAAGTCTCCTTACTCTTCCTGTGGTTCTAATGAAGGGAATTTTTTTAAAAGTCAATAACTTTTTCCTGATTGATCGTTGATTGATCGTTGCTCTTTCACTCACGTTAAAAACCTAGATTTTTCCAACAACGTATAGTCTACAGGGGTTGATATTACTAACTTTACTTTCTAATTTTCATATAAATATGGTAGATATCGTTCAATATAAAAATTTTTCTGCAGACTTGTCGGATGAAAACTGACCTTTCATAGTTTTGTACTCGTTTGGTTTTTTAAAATGGAGGACTTAGAAATTTTAGTATCATCGGTTCTTAACAATTGCTATATGCGAATTTTTACTCTACTTGCACTAACCCTAATATTTACCATCAATAAATCGACATCAATAAATCGACAAGTCAGTTAAATTTGAAAACTTTATTTTATTACTTTTAGGTTTTACTAACATACAATGAGAACCTTTACTCTAGTGCAACAAAATGTTATATTATGTGGAATGTGAACTTAAAGGTCAAATGAACCAAAAAAATTGAAATGTTTTCTTTTGTCGCTTTACCTTCACCAAACACTAAAAAGAACCATCCTAAGTGAGATTTGGGTAAAGATTTTTCTACCCAAGCCTTTATAGAAAGATAAAAGATCAAAATCCGAGCATTTCCGAAGACGTCACGAAAACGTTTCTGAAATGGCCGCGAGATAGACTGGAGACTATGACGTCAGTGTTGGTCTTTCAGGGCGGAAAAACGTTCTGCGCAAGCTTCCGCGCATCCCTTATCGCCTGCGTTTGTTTGTCTCGTTCTGTGAGAGTTCTGACTGAGACAGAATGAAATACACGAGGTGCGAACGTTTGCTCCTTGTAAAGGCTTTTTTGGGGGTTTTTGTTGTTGTTGTGGTTTTTTCGTCACTTGAAAATTACTTTGGATTCAGAACAACCAATGTTAGAGTAAAAACAGATCATTCCGTCAGTCTGAGGAGGAATAAAACGTTTTGAACATTTCAAAAGAGGTTTGTATTTTTCTATAATTGTGCATTCGATTTGTGAATTGATTTTGTGTCCAGTGCTTCGCCTTCTTTCCGGCAGGGCTGAATTAAACTGACCCGCTTGTATTCTGTTATTAGTAGTTACGGTTAGTTTTTTTACATGCCCAGATTCATTTACCTTAGCAGAACCAGCTTTATCCTTGTCTTACGTCAAAGAACCGTAATGCTAACGCTTGCGAGTGAACAAACTTGAACGCTTAAAACTTCCTCGGAACTATAGAAGGCTAGCAAGCTTATTCGAGAAGAACAGGCTACTTCGATCACTTTTCTGTTGCTCAAGTAATAATAGTCAGAGTTTTTTTTTTTCTTTTTTCATTTTTAAGTACGTAGTTTTGTTTTCTTTCTGTACGCAAATTTTCGTTTTCACTCGCTGTGAAGTAGCTGAGAACCACAACTGCCGGCAGTGGCTTCAAAACAATTAACTCTTTGCCCGTAAACTATTGCTGGAGCTGGAGTTGACTGAAGCCCACTAGTATCTCGCACAGAAAATTCACTTCTTCATTGTCAGCAGGTATAAGAGCCTTAAGTCTTATGTTTTTTCAGTGGAAATTTGTTGCTTTGCTTTTTTTAGTTCACTTAAGCTGAATTTTATGCATGATGGAATTGTTCTTTGCTTTTCGCCTCTCTTTGCAAGCTTAAAGTGGCGTCTATGGTCCTCAAAGTGACCTCAGTCGGTAATTAAATCTTATGCATAACTGGAGAGAAGTTTTTGCAATAATGCAACTTCAACTTTGTTTGAAGGAAATCTTACTTGGTTTTTGACAGGTGTTATGCATGTTCAACTTGACAACACAAAGCAAACTTTATCTGCGCGAAACGATCAAGTTTAAAAAACTGTAGTTGCTTTGAAACCGATTTTAGGGAAGATTTTACTAGATAAAGATTAACTCTTCTTCTGCCAATAAATCAACGCCAAAACTTCTACATTGAGGATTTTGTCTATATTTTATTATAACATAGCTAGAAAATTCGCCTAATCAAATTCAATAGCGCGAGCGTGCTTCATATTCCTATTGAGCACGCTGATGACGTCAATAAACTATTCGTAATTCCTCGAGTTGTTGTGAGCTTAGCAATCCTGAGTCTCATGAGTGCATCCATAACTCGGCAGTACACGATAAAACGTTTACCATGTGTTTTATAAGGAAATTTAAGAGGAAACGTTTGAATTTGTTAACCGATAGTAAGGAAAAGAGGTGAGTGCTGTTGTTGTTGTTGTTGTCATCTCCGCGAGCTGTGCAGACTATGGCGTGAGATCATTCTTTGCAAAGTTGTTTTCTCTCAATAACAATTTTTCGGTGAATTAATAGTCTTCCGGCACCTAAATATAGATTTTACAATCATTTTAGAGTTCACTTTCTCTCAGTTTCAGGATAAAAACATAAGCTTAACTGTGAGGAAAAAAATATACTCACGTAAACATTGACGCGTACTGCTTTGAGCGCGCCCTACAATAATAAAATTTTAAGTTAACTGGTGCATTGATCGCTTTGATAATGTTATAAAACAATTAGTTCATGCTGCAGCTGTGCGTATGTCGAGATATTGAGCACTTGGGAAGTTTGGAGAGCACTCAAGAGGCTAGAGTTGCACTCGGCTGCGCCTCGTGCAACTCTTACGCCTCTTTCGTGCTCTCCAAACTTCCCGCGTGCTCAATATCTCGACATACGCACGCTGACGCATGAACTAATTGTTAAGTGTTCTGCGAAGCACAGGTGTCCGATCGAGCGTGGGTTTTAAAATATCAGCTCTAGTGCGACAAAGTACAATGACTTCAAACACATTGTGGGCAAGCGTGAATTTCGTTGGGCAAATCACTATACAACGATATTTTGTTTTTGTGTCCACAGTGGAGCTCCCGACCTTATATATTCAGAAACTTCCTTATATGAACACGTTTTGTGAATACATCTTGAAAAAAATCGGACCTACGCACGCATATTTCCAGTACAGCGCAAGGAAATTAATGCCGTCGTTAAAGTCCATTTTACTATGTATTCTTCCAGAAAATTAAATAATAAGGTTATAACCACAGTTTGCAACTTTTGAAGACAAATTGCTTGTTCTCTCTAGGATTATGGCCGCACAAACCACCACATTCTGCGCCAAGTCGACTCGAAAAACACTGTTTTGAATTTCCCGCTTTTTTTCACCTGACCAACATTGACGTCACAAGCTGTTTTTACCGACAATTTTTCCGACCGCTCTACGAAGATAAGGGCCAAAAAATAACAATTTTTAATTGCGAATATCTCGGAGATGCTTGCTTCAATTGAGCTGAAACTTCATAGTATGTTTATTTGGTTCATATTAAACATATTTCACTAGAATTGAACTAAAATAAAAAATGTCGAATTTTTGGTTCATTTGACCTTTAAAGTATTTCTTTCGCTGTTTTGGGATATGCTTAGAATACATCTACAAACGAAACAGAAGTGTGTGTGAGAAGCTACAACAATGACGCCAACTATAAGGGTATCATAAAGGTCGATTATATGGTAATTGGAGGTACGTAATAAATTATATATGTAACGTAAAACGAGGGAACAGTAACGACTTTCATCTGTAGACAATCAAGGTGCTCTCCTAACAATTATACATAATAGTGCTTAACTGTACAATACAAAAATGTATATGTTTCGATCAAATTTTCTTGTAAATTAAAGTTCTTTAATTTCCATTGTCTCAAATCATTCAGATTATACATTACAAGGCCCCAAAACCAAAGAAAGTGAGATTAAAAGCTAAGTTAAAATCAGGCGCGTAGCTGGGGTTTGAGAAGGGGTGTTGGTACTGATACGAATATTTCTTAACAGCGGGAAATACTGCGAGGGCCAAAGGCGCGAGCCCCTAGGGGTTTCTTCAGGCAATTGCTGCCCCAGAAAATTTCGAAATCTAGAATACTGGAAATACTATTTTCAGGATTCAGTAGTCTCCACATGAATATTTCAAACGTGATCAAGTCTAAGATAACAGGTACTTTTGGTCATGACAACAATATTTTCGTTTGACTTGGAGCATTCACACATAGTGATACATACTGGCTAAGTACACGAAACGTTTTACAAAATCGACGTGTGCTGCAAGGTATCTCGGAGCGAAAAGCTTAAGGTCTCGGTAAAGGAAAACGAGGTGCCCACAGAAAAAAATTCTAGTCGCGCGAGTATTTTCGCTACAAAGGCAAGTTATATATCAAATTAAAGCTAAAAGACTAAATTACCTTATAAAAGATTTTATTTCATCAAATTTCAAAAGGCGCTTAAGTTTTTTGCTCTCGAACTCAGAGGTATCGAGTTTACTGCTGAAGCTCCAGCCCTTTCGCGTTGTTAAATATTCACTTCCTTTTTATTGCATCTGATTGACAGATCATGAAAAGACCTAAAAAAGGGTGTGAGGAAATTTGCATGTCTCGTATTAGCGGAATTATTGCATTTCAAACTAAAAAGTCGAATCTCGAGCGCGATTTACGCAAAGAAACTGACATAGAAAAAGTTACAAAGGGAAATCGGAAAATTCCTTACACACTGTTTGAGTCTATATAATTATCCATCATATCCGAAAGTTTCAAAGCGATAGCTTTTAACCTGTCCCGACTGGAGGTCGGAGAATTTTGATTTTTGCGCCTGAAATAGAGTGAGAGAAAATCAGCTTTAAAGATTTAGCGCGAGGTCCACTCTTGGCTGGTTAGCTCAGAAAAGGCTCAGTTTAGAAGGGTTAAAAAGCACTTTCTGATTTTCTTTTTCTGCCAAAATAAAATTTAGGACCCATTCATGGCAAAAATCCAAAAAAAAAAAAAAAAAAAAAAAAAAATCGAGCAATGTACTAAAATTTTCATTTACCGAGACCTTAAGCCCCCCAGTTGCCCGGCTCCGCTCTGTTTGTACTTGATATACATGATAGCCAGTGAGGAAAGCCTAGCCTCACCCATGGCACATCTCGTGTAATTGTTTTAGCCTTCTCTTTGTGCTGATTGAACGCTCGCATTCGCACGATATCACGGGAAGAGTAGCCGCAATCTTGAGAAGAATGTACGAGTTAGAAAAATCATCAGGATCACATGCTTTCAAGGACGCAGCGCATGAATGAGCCGTAATTATCCTAGCTTGCACCTTCATCTTCCAACGCTCAAATTAAATTACTAAGTCAGTTAGCTGCTGAGCAGTGATTTGGCTTTCCTGATTTACAGATGGAACTAACCCGAGCAGCTTACTGACCCTCACTGGCTATCATGCATATCAAGTACCATATGCTTATAGATCTGGCCTCAGTTGTTCAAAAGCTAGATAGCGCTATCCAGCGGATAAACCTCTGTCCAGTGGATAGTGTAATTGGTTTCTCTAAGATGTATCCACTGGGTAGTGATTTATCCGTTGGATAGCGCTATCCAGCTTTTGAACAACTGGGACCTGGACGAAGTTGTCAATTTATTTGAAGGCCCAATATATCCTAGTGCCCTAGTATTATATGTAGTGAAAATAATCCCGCCATTGAGGTTATTTCCTTAACAGGCGTTCCGTATTTGACAAATGGAGTCTCGAAAGACGAAAGGCAGGGAATACGATTTTCGGGGGACCTAGGTGATACGTGTTTAATACAAATTGACGTTTGACGCTGCTTTCAGTACAAAGACAGCGGAGCCGGGGAACGGGGGCGCTTAAGCTTTTGCTCCGAGATACCTTGCAGCACACGTCGAGTTTTGTAAAACATTTTGTGTACTTAGCCGGTATGTATCACTATTTAGGGAAAACAAACTCTGAGTGTTTTTAGTCCTCCATCATTGACCTGCAAAGGGGATTCGTTCGAACCCCTCGAACCCCCCCTCCTACGCGCCTGAAAATTCAGCAATATACGACATATATGGAAGCGCTAATGTGTTTTAGGCTGTGTTCACATTATACCGCGGGGTATCTTTTCATGGCGCCACGAGAAGCTATCCTGTATAGTGTGTGAACACCTACATGTATCCAACATGTGACTCTACACTTTGGAGATCGGCGGGGCACAGCCAGACGCTCCGTCTCAGAAATCACGCCGCCACAACCGTTTTTGCGTTTGAACAGAAGTCCTATCCGATATGGCTTTCTTGGCGGCGCACAAGCTATCCGGTATACTGTGAACATAGCCTTAACTTTTATCCAGTTCCCTGATAACTGAAAATTCCAGGCTGTTTCATCTATTGACGAATTCGAAATGAATGAATCTGAAATATTTAATGATGCCATCCGATTCCAACAATTGTATGTTTGTCTTTTAGATTTGGATCCTTGTATAGATGTAACATGTCATTATCACAGTCTGTGCAAGGCTTTTGGACCTAATGATGCACGCTGTGTGTGTTTGGACAGCTGTCCAACTTACAAAGAACCCGTATGTTCATCCAATGGCACAACATACGACAACAAATGTCTGTTTGAACAGGAAGTTTGTCTCAATCGACTAAACTTTACCGTACAACATCCTGGCAGCTGTGAAGGTCAGCAGTTTCGTTGCCTTTTTTGTAGTGGCCAACGTGCACCTTTTCACAGAATCCTGTTAACCTTGTTGGACTGATAGTGAAATTTTCTTTTACTTCATTTCCGTTTACTTTCCCAATCTTGGGCGCGAATAGTTGCTGCGCCAACAAGGGATTTAAGTTTGTTACTATAAGCCTATAAATAATCTTTACAACTCCTTTTTAGGATTTCCTCTTCAGCGTGGTCGCCTTCACATGGCCCATATTCCATCTCTGGGTTATTCTCACTGTCAAGTAATTCGTTTCGAGCCATTTGTGTTTTATCCTGACAAATCCATTGAAGTGCAGATAACTGTCAATCATATGGATACCACTGACAAATCGTATGTCCATGACGCGGCGGTATCGTGGATTGAAAATGTCAATAACGGCGGATTTACTGCCTGTGTGATGGCAGCCGGATATAACGAACGAACGTCGTATGCTAACGTGACAGTTGATTGGATGGCGTATCAAGGTGCTCCAATGGGTGGCGTGACTGGTGAACTGCGCATGTCACAGTGGTGGACAGGGACGACTTGTGCAACTGTCAAATTTCCCACTGTAAGTTGCCCTGATCTATTTCTGAACGTTCTCTTTTTCAAAGCTTTTATGGTTATAAACATCATTCACGACAGCTGAACGTTTGGAAGTCTTGTCAAATTACAGTTCAGGGTGCTTTATAGTTGTGAGAAAATGCTAAACATTACAATAGTTAATGAAATGGAATAAAATATATAAAGTGATCGTTCTTTCACTAATTAACCACATTTACTTATCTAACTGTGTTCGAAGAAGTGAAACATAACTTTCAAACTGCCGCTTTTAATAACTTTGCTGAATCTATAAAGATCACCATTCTTTCTTTGAATTGTTAATAAAGTAGATAAATAAAAAAATAAAGAAATAAATAAGAACAGATTATAATAATAATTTTAAATAGAAGCATTTTATCAAAATGACAATTTTTCTGTGCTATTTGCAGAGGAAATTTTCAGTCAAACCTTCAGTCTTATATTTTATAATATATATATATATATATATAGAGAGAGATTACTTCATGGTTGGTGAGTGCGTACGATTTTTATTCACGAGTTGTGAAGAATCGAAAACGAACGAGTGAGCGCAGCGAACGAGTGAGTTTGCGATTCTTCACAACGAGTGAATAAAAATCGTACAAGCGAACCAACCATGAGGTAATTTGTTTATTATATATGTACTGAGATATTACAAAATAATGTTAACAACTATCAATTGCGCGGTGAAATCAACACAAAGACCACAAAAGTGCTAAAATTTGCCGCTACACACTTACCGCAAAATGACAACGAAAACGAAGTATCAGCATTTTAGTAAAAACGTTTGTTAAAAACATAAATGACGGTGAGGATATGAGGTAATCCAAGAACTATAAGTAATCTTAACTGTTTGTTCTCAATGTACAATTGAAAATGAGTGAATTTAAGTAAAATGGCCGGTTTCAATATAAGCTTAAGCTTAAATGAAAGGCAAAGTAGCTCCGACAAAAAGCACAACAAAAGCTTACGTCTCATTCTGTTTATCCCTTTCCGCTGTTGTTTCCCCGGCTCTCTACCGTTTTCTTTATCGACAGTGAAACAAACGAAACTATTCTACTCCATTTCTGAAATGTTTTTCACTTTTTTAGCGAGAAATACTAAAAAAACTTTTCTCGTTGAATGTGTGCGAAGCAGCGCCGCAAGCTGCAATAAAAGGCGGGAATTTTGGCGCGAAACTCACACACCTCTGTGGCTTCTGATTGGACGTATCATTTTTCTCACACGTGAAAAAACATCGTTCGCGATTCTGATTGGACGTATCATTTTTTTCACGTGTGAAAACCATCGTTCGCTCCTCTGATTGGCTAGAACTATTTTGCGTACGAAAATTTACGACATAGCTTTTTGGTGAGTATTTCTCAGTATGTATATAATAAATATATATATATATATATATTTTTTATAATAAGGATAAATGCAGAGTACGCCAAGCATTTTATCAGAATGACGATTATTCTCTGCTATTTCACAGGGGAAATTTTCAGTCAAACCTTCAGTCTTTGTGACGTCAAAGCATTACAATCCAGGACTAAAACGTGACGCTGCAAGTGTATGGATTGAAGATGTAACAAAATCATCTTGTAAAGTTTGTATGAGAGAACTGCAGAATTATGCTGGATCGCACCGAGATATTTTTGTGGTAAGTATAATGTATCCTTAAGTGAATGTCAAACATGGATCATGCCTTGGGCTGCCACGGGCTTTATAAGTTACAGGTAATTCTACGGATACCCTTAAAAAGAACAGCCCGTAGTTATCATAGGTCGAGCAACTCCGCAAATTCATCTTAGAATTAGTTAGTAAAAGGCGCCATTCTTCACCTTCACACCTCATGCCCATTGCTTTTATTATTTATCTATGCATGCCGGTCGATTAACGAGAAATAACGGGTTGTTGATTTTATTTTCAGAATTGGCTGGCCTTTTCGGATCTTCCCAACCCTCCCTTTTCAGAACATAACTCGATCTACTTTGCAAATGATAAACCTCCCAACAGCAGACATTATAATGTATTTTGCAAGGTCAGTATGAGTGTTTGAGTTTGAATCCAAATCTCAGTGAAAAAGCCGTTTTTTACCATCTGATGGTAGTTATCAAATTTTACTTTCAGACCATTAAAGCGAAGCTGTTTAACCTGTAAAAGTCTTAGCAATATACATAATACTGACAATTCCATAGGTCACACATTCGCTACTTCTATACCTCAGTCACCTCTATAATGGAGTCTGTCCATTTGGTGTTTGTATGCATTGAATAGTTTTAAGAATTAAATGTAAGTATTCTGTGAAAGGAGAATGATAGAGTAAAAGCACAAAACCCATTTGACTGGCAATTTCAGGTTATGAAAGGTTTAAAGTTTAGTTGCAGCCTATGTTTCAAAGGGCTTCTTGTGCCGAGCTGAGTGAATTCAACTAACTGGTTGGCCTCAAAATCTGTTTCGTCTTTCTGTATTTGTTTCACAGATTTGAGCTTCTCAGTTTGGAAGTGTACTTTACGTAATGCCAGCCCAGTTTATTGTAAACGTTGATATGGCGCGCTTTTCTCAAAATTTTAAACTCAAAGTTAATAATTAGTTAATTCACGATAATCTCAAAATCGCCCGGAAAACAAAAAGACCTCCTTTTTCAAAGGTGGAGCAAAGCCTAATCAAAACTGAGGTTCTCAAATTTCACTTTATTTCCTTTTTACCCGTCTCTAGTCAATGACACTTTAAGGTAGTATCTATGAACAGTAAAGTAAGATTTAGTCATCCAGACTTACCAGAGGATTCTATCAATACAAAAAAAAAACTGTTGGACTTGGAAGTATTCTCTGTAGTTATTTCTTAATTAATGAATTATCTGTCTCTACAACTTGACTGTATAACCTCTAGAGTGAACTAAAAAAAGAGGTGTGCGAATTAGAAGATATCTTGTTAACAATTCCCCTTCAAGTTGAAATATGTTCTTTACCTTTTATAGGAGGCAATCTTTGCCAAAAGTTATAACACAACGCCACACGTCTTCGTTTCTGCTTCTCACTCGACAAAAGGAGGGAATCAAAGTCCAGTTCATAACAGTATAGCTGCCTGGGTAGAGGTTGGTAACTAGTGATGTCAGGATATCAAATTTCATATTAAATTAGTATAGGTAATAGCGTGATTAATAGTGATATTTGGCTTAAATACCACGCGTGATATTTAATCGAAATTGCTATACGTAATTTTTCTAATAACAAACCGAGTTTTAAACTTACCCGAGTGCCCCTTCTTCTTCTCCACAATTCAGTTTTTTCGCTTCACCTTCCTTTTTTGATTTTCCTTTCAGTACGAAAACCACCACCACAGCCTCCAGAACCACATTTTCATTGTTTTTTTTCCGGTCCTCCTCCACCATCACCACAACTATTGTTTTCCCACCACCACCATCTTTCTATTGTTTTCACTCTTCCTCCTCAACCACCACCACCACCACCACCACCACCACCACATTCCAATGCTTATTTCCACCACTACCACCACATTCCAAAGCGTATTTTAGTACTAATGTTTAGTGCTTTTACATACAGTATATTAGCAGGAAAGGATTTCGGGTTTGTGTCAAAGAACTGTATGAGGCAAAATACGACCCACTCTTCATATCCTACATAGTTTTGTCAGGTAAGAACTTTACTGCAAAAAAAAAAGATTTTTTGCGGTATATCTTTCAATATTGTCTCTTATTTGTGACTCCATGCCGTGATTTATACGCACAGATATCTGTCCAGATGGATGGGATTACTTCAATGGATACTGCTATTTAACGAGCACTGTATGCGCACCTTGGGTGACTGCTGTGTCCAACTGTTCGGCTATGAACTCACATCTGGTAACAGTGCACAACCAAGAGGAAAATGTCTACATACAGCACCGTCACAATGGCGAGCGATCATGGATTGGCCTTAATGACCGAAGCGTTGAGGGATCGTTTGTGTGGACAAACAAGGAAATAATCCGTTTTCATTACTGGGCCCCGCAACAACCAAACAACTTGAAAAACGAGGACTGTGTCCACGCCCTTGGTGCAGAGCATGGCTACACTTGGAACGACGTGTCATGTGATAAATGCTATAACTATACTTGTGTTAAAGGCAAGTTTTGAGTTACCATAGAAATACTACAAATCCAAACCTTTTTCACCAATAACGAGGTTTGAAGATCATTTCTGCAGTAGTAAGTTTTATGATAATTTTATCGCCGTGTTGTTGATCAGAATTATATAAAGTCTGCATTTTTATGTAGCAGTCTTCCAGGCGGTAGTCTTAATATTTAGGTACTCCAAAAAAAATCTTCATGTGAATGATAATACTGCTACCAAGTAAGATCACGGTGATAAATTGGTCTTCATTGACTTTTGTTGTCTGCTGCAGAGATTGACGAATGCATCAGCAATTATCACAGGTGTGATCCAAACGCTGCTTGTCAGAATACCGTGGGCTCATACATTTGCACTTGCAAAGCTGGATTCTATGGAAATGGAAAAAAGTGCTCTGGTAACTATCACAATTCTTTTTTTGTTTTCCCGACCTTTGCATTCTGGTTGGCTGTTGAGTTAACATATTTCCCTTTTAAGGTAACTAAGGTACTTTATTCTTATCCAATATGTATAGATCAGAACTTACCAATAAACTAAAAACTAACTAAGAATTACAATGGGCATTCTCGGTCTTCGTTTTGACAATTAATTAGGCTCATAGAATATCTGCTAATAGCACGTTTAGTGTCCTATCGACTCCTTCTGGGCTCAGGTTTGACATTTAATGTGATATATCATCAAATTGAGTGGGACTCTGCGACATGTATAAGGTATTCTACAGACTACTATCAACGTCTTACTTTAGAAAGTTGGTTTACTAACTTAGAACAAACGCCACTGAATCGTAGCCAACAATTGCCAGCGCCGTACAAACGACTTATTGACGAGATCAAGCAAAACTAACAACGAGAGAACGACTGGAGAACTGACAATTTAACTAAAAATAAACGGCTGTTTAACTGTGACAATAGACGGATCGAAACGCATCAATTGCTTATTACGAGACTTCATAGCCAATAACATCACGGCTTAACTGACAGACGACCAATAACATCGCGACGTAATTGACCAATCAGTTCAATAACCAGAGTATAATACCATCAACTGACGTGATACAACTCACTTTGACTCTGAAGATGACTACCGCACAGGTTGTCGAAACGTCAGTCACTGTCAACAACAACGGTTCACCCGGACGATCAAACTCAACCTACTTTTGATATATATTTTTGTTCAACTTGTCAGTTGGTTTAAACTTATCATAAATTGCCATAAGTCAAAACAAAGTAATAAAAAATTATCAGCGCTAGCACATAATTTGCTTAGTCAGGATTCACTGACTACTCAGATTATCATTTGTTTTCTCCGTCATTAGACATTGATGAATGCAGCAACAAAACCCATAAGTGTGATGTGAATGCAGTCTGTAGTAACACTCAAGGGTCTCACAACTGCACCTGCACACCTGGATACTCTGGAGATGGAAAGAAATGCATTGCAGTTGGTATGCAGCATCCCCACAGAATTTCTATGATATTGTCTATAATTATTTTATACTGTTTAGTACGGAAAGCTGGTTCAGTTTACGAATATTTTGACTAAATATAGACAGTCAGGCTTAATTTGGTAGGCGTTTAGCGCCATTATTCTGGGCCTGAATTTTTTACACAGTTTCTCATACAGCTTGCAGTACAGTGTACAAAAAGCAGATATTATTGTTGACTCTATAAGTTGTAAAGTATCCATATCCTGTCAAATGTAGAATTAACACGCAGTGCTAATGTCATGTCTTCCAGCGAAGAACTGTGCTGAACTGTACAAAGCTGGAAAGCGATCAAGTGGAGTTTACAAGATCGACCCAGACGGTGCTGGTGCCTTTGACGTGTACTGTGACCAAACAACAGCCGGTGGGGGTTGGACAGTGTTCCAAAAGAGAGTAGATGGCTCGGTTAATTTCTACCGCGGCTGGAACGACTACAAAAAGGGGTTCGGAAATCTGAATGGCGAGTTTTGGCTCGGACTGGACAAAATTCACCGCCTGACAAAAACTAAAAACAAACTTCGAGTGGATCTCGAGGACTTCAACAGAAACACGGCTTATGCTGAGTACAGCTACTTTGCTATAACAGACGAGAGAAGCAAATATAAGCTGAGTCTTGGAACTTACTCCGGTAATTATATTACTTACTGGATTAAAAATGGAGTTCGGGGAAACGCCTTATAAAGGCCTAAGGTAATGCTAATGACTTTGGCATTTAAGAAATAAAGACTCACCACAGAGATACAGTTAGTCCCTCATACAGTGAAGTATGTAATAATCACACAGCTATCATAAAATTAGAGTAAAGAAAATTAATATAATATGGAGCGTTAGAGTGATTTTACTTCGACTGACCATGAAACGGATTCAATGCGTCCCGCTGTTTTTAGATCTCAACCATCGTAAAATCATTGTTATGTGGAGATACATTCAAGGAAATATCGTTTCTTCGAATTTTATTTTCCAGGAAATGCTGGTGACTCGCTAGCTCGTCACGGAGGCTACTCTTTCTCCACTAAAGATCGAGACAATGACGGCACTTCTGGTAGCTGTGCTACAAGTTACAAGGGGGCCTGGTGGTACGAGAGCTGCCATCAGTCCAACTTGAACGGCCTCTATCACCGCGGAAGACACTCTTCATTTGCTGACGGTGTTAACTGGTATCACTGGAAGGGATATTATTACTCCGCTAAACGAGCTGAAATGAAACTCAAACCAGTCAACTTCTAAACCAACAAACGGCGGTTTCCAGCGCTTATATTTGCTGGATTCGTAATGGTCGTTTAAATAACTTAGCTGCAACACATTTTGTTAGACTGCTGCTGAAATGATAAATGAAGCATAACAAACTATTGTCACAGATTTGATGAAAAAAAAAATAATAAAACTATGAAATAAAAGATGTTGCAATTGGCTTTCGCAATTTACGATTATATTGTTTCTTATTTATACTAACTGCCTTCTGTCCTACTAGTCTTTCTTCTTCGAATCACAGAGCTTTATGGTTTTTTTAAAATACTTCTCCTATGCTTGCTTTATTATGCGTTATGGCCCAGTCAATTCCAAACGTGCCCATACCCCCTCGGGCATTTGTCAATTCTTCTAGAAACGGTTAACATTGTTGCTTTGTGAATATTTCACTTAAAAATATGCCTATTTTGATAGCTATTGATGTTTTTATAAAGAATGTTTTTAACACATATGCTTCAAAAAGATACATCTAGTTTTCGCTTCATCACCACCCTACCACACAGTATTTTTTGCATCCGTCTAATTAAAGCAGTTTCCGGCAACGTGATCAGTTCGCACATGGAGGAGAAGCAATCGATACAACGTTTAAAGGAAAAGACACTTTCTTTGTGAGCGAATGGTTGAGGTAGAGAGGGCTGGAAAAACTCTGCGAGATGTTTGAAAGCTTTGTGTTTTGTATGATCAATGCGACGACGTTGACGGAACGGTTCCATTGCGATGAGAAAATAATCATGTTTATAAGCTTGTCGGTTATTTGTTTATCATTCACTACTTCGAAAATAAGAAAGGAGTTATTAAAACTCTAGTTTATAGTTCTGTCATTGGTATCAATCAGATCGGATAAATGTTTTGTCCAATAATTATAACTGGCAGCTAGGAGCGATTTGCGTAGGGTGTTTCACGTGTTTTGATCAGATTATTACAGATTTCCCTTTTAAACTAAATGTGGCATTTGCAGCTTATTTACTGGAAAATGCAATGTTAGTGTTGTCCCGGGGTGGGGCATTTGCCCACTTTTCTTTCTTATGCCCCACCGTGGGATTTTTAGAAGAATCGCTGGACCCCACCTTGGAACATTTGTAGTATTTCCAAAACAGAATGACAAATGTGCGAGGGGGATGGGCACTCTTGGAATTGACTAAGCGGTTATTGACCAAGCATGAAGTCAAGATGGCTTGATATTGGCCAAGTTCCTTTCTCCGTTTTTATTGACCGAGACGGGAGAAATATACAGCCATCTTGATCAAACAAGCCTGGTCAATAAAGGATTAATTTATTATATGGCCAAAAAGACAACATTTTCTTGGGGACCAACGCGAGAAATCCCGAGCCCGCTTGGTTAGCCACTGGAACGCAGGATTTCTTTCATCTTGCCTCCCACGGCTTCAGCCATAAGTTCATTGGTTAATTACGGCAGAGTTCTTTTGACTAACTTGCGCTCTCATATGCGATAGAGGTGTAGAAACTTTTAGCAAGCGCATTCGAACAAAAATAGATCTAGAGCTTTTAAGTGATTTTTCATCTTACCAAAAGAGGTAACGGATACAAGCAGGCGCATTGCAGATCAATTACTCATTGAGTACTGAAATAAGACCTGAAGAACGATCAATGAACATTTCAGTTCACCCAATAGCATTTCAGGTCATTTCAGGCTGTTTTATCGTAGAGTAAGCTGCTGTCTATAAATAAAAGGTTTATTAGTATAGGTAATCACATGATTTCGAGTGCAATTTGGAATAAATAAGCACGAGTAAAGTTTTCAAAGACCAACAAAAGTGCACGAGCCCTTAGAGCAAGTGCACTTTGTGGTCTTTGAAAAATTTACCAGTGCTTATCTATATCAAATTGCACGAGAAAAATCATGTAATTCCTTATCAATAATATGCACGAAAAACATAACTACGACAACAAATTTTGACGTGGGCGGGTTTTCACATGTAGTTCATTTAACTGATTGGCTGAAACAGACTACTACCTTTGTCAAATTCAAACTTTTTTAAGACCAACGCTTTCAGAATCATTCAGCCAACAACTTGGAAATGTGTTGATTGCTTTTACACCAGCCTGTTGGAGATAACTCGGTTTACAATGGTCGGCAAATTAAAGTTAATGTTTTTAGAATCATCCTCGATTATGAAAGCTCAGCGTTTACAAGAGGTATACTGCCGTTTTGAAATCAAATTTTGAAAGACCCGTACTGAGTTTTTCAATGACTGTTCATCATTGTCTGTTCTTGAGACCCCATCATGGCTACCCTGCGAGCACTAGAGAGGCTACATTTTCGCTGTGTGAGCTGTCGTGCGAAAAGGGACAGAGGGAAGAAGAAAGAGCGCTTGGCCGCGCGTCTCAGTAATTTTATATCTGCCTTGAAAAAGTCGACACAAACGCCATTGAGCAAACGTTCTAGTGTAACAGCGAAGGTTGAAGGGGAAGCCTCCTGTTCCCGCCACGGCTTCTGCGTTAAGCAAAGAAATGCTTACTCCGCAGAATATTCCAAGCAAATTTAAGTTTTCAATTGGACGTAAATTAATTTTGGAACAAGAACTTGTGCCTTACAAACGATTTTACAGAACAAGCAAATGAAAGCGCACTACTGACGTGATTCTTTAAGTTGAATTACAAAACTATTTTATCATTTTGATAGCTTTTTCGGAGATAGGCGCAATTGTAGCTGCATGATTGAAGGAGAAAGAAAGATCTCTTGGTCCGTACACAAGTTAAAGAGCGAAAATTTACCAATCACAGATTAGAGAGATAACTTAACTACAGTATAATCAAGTCTCAGTTGCCTACATGTAAATGTACCAACCCACCTTCTTCTGGTCATAAAACCTTGCGTAGTCTCGTTTTCTTTTCTTCGGGTCATGATTGCGTTTAAACGGTTCATAACCAGTTGTTATTTGTCTGCTGCTGTGGCGATAAATCTAAAATCAATATCAACATCGTCAAACAATATTAACCTTAATAGCCAGAATGTAAGAATTTAGGAGTTTGTAACGAAAAACATTCTGATAAGAGATTATCAGCCTAGGGTACTCATACAGAGGGTGATGGAAGTAAAAGGGATGTGGATCACGGTGAACATTGAAAAACCTTAAAGTCCTCCTCCGCCTCTCCCTCCGTTCCCCGCTCCGTTCCCCGCTCCGTTTCAATCCACGATCTGTTCTCCGCTCCGTTCCTCGCTCCGTTTCCCGCTCCGTCCCACGCTCCAATCCCTGCTACGTTCTACGCTCCGTTCCACGCTCCGTCCCTAGCTCAGTTCCCTGTTTTATTCTGTTCATGATAGACGAAAGAAAACTAAGTTCTCTCTTCTGATCACTCTTGACAATTATGGAACAAGTAGTACCCCATTGATCTCATACAGACGCGCAAGGTTTAGCAAGGTTGCCCGCTAACAGTTCCCAGCAGTATACTAGTCTAAACTACTATACTAAACGGCTCGAATTTTCGAGAAGGTCCAGAACGCGCAAGCAGTGAAACTGAAAAACTCAGAATGAGACAGGAGAAGGACTCTTCCCCTCACCCAGTCGATTTTGAGAAAACTGACAAACTGACAAAAAGAACTGAATTTGCACAACCTACTAGTGATTTTGGCTTGCAGAGACTGGTAAACCTAGTTTTAGCACTTCAAACGAACGCCGGTCACTTAGGATTCCAAAGATGCAGCACCATCATCCCGGCATTGTGAAGTCATAATCTTGTCAAGTTTAACCCTTAACAATCTCATGGTCTCCAAATTGTTCAAGTACGAGAAGCAGCAGAGAGGTTGGTATTATCAATTGAGTTGATTCAGTGTGTGAATAATATTGGCCACAACAGAGAGATCTGAGAATAGCCATGTAGGGGTTACTAACATTACTGGAGTTACAGTTCTGTTAACGGACATTCCCGTGAGCAGCGCTGAGGCCGCTCTACCTTCCTATCAAACTGCTAGTAGCCTTCCCCCCCACGGGGGTGTACTCCCTTATATAAGCCATATATGGATGTACCGCCCCAAAGGGTAGGGGTATAGATTTTGCCCATTTTGGTCTGGAATCGGGTGCAGTAATCAAGGGAACTACGGGATTGTATGAGGTAGAAAGAAAGAGAAATATTTGAATTCCATATTAATTTTAAGAAGTGCTTTTGTTCCTGTTCTAATCTAAGTAATGAAGAATAATTTCTTAAAGGCCAGGGGCCCGTTTCTCGAAAGTCCCGATAATTAACGGGCCGGGTAAGCTGTCTCGGTCTCCATTAAAGATCGAGGTTTCAATAGTTTTGCATCTAACATGATAAAACTATCAGTTAACGAAACAAAATGCAGTAGTTTGCTAGCCAGGACCCGCGCTCTTATTCTTTTTACTTCGATTTGAATATTTGATTTTGGGCCCGAAAAGTTAACGGGACTTTCGAGAAACGGGCCCCTGGCCCTGGTTGTTCAAAAGCTGGATAGCGCTATCCAGCGGATAAGTATTTGGGAAACCAATTGCGGTATCAGCTGGATAGAGATTTATCCCTCGGATAGCGCTATCCACCTTTTGAACAACTGGGGCCAGGTCTGAAAAAAGGTTGAAAATTGACATTTTTTGGTCTGAATGAAATAGGATCAGGATTTGGAGAACCGGGCGGGGCACCCCCACCAATAATTCACAGGAATACCCCCTCCCCCCGGGGAGGCCGCTTAGGCGGATCATTCCTATATTAAGTGGCCGCTTCCAGTTATAAACCCTCTTCTTGTGTTTTCCAGGAGAGTCCTCTTTCATGAGCTTCAGTGGACGGTATTAGTAACATTATTACTTACTGATAATTCAGATTCTTTTATTCTCAAATACAGTTCATCCAAGCCCAAAATTTGCTGGAAAAACCATTGACCTAAAATAAAAAAGAATGATGTTGAAGTCATATATTGCAAATTGAAGTTATTGAAGGTTTCCTTTCACAGGTTAATTTAAGATGAACTCAGCAAATTGGCCTGCTCCCAATGTATGGCTCTTCATAGCTCAAATGGTAGAGCACTTCAGCGCTAACGCAGTTCTAAAATTTGTCTATATGGTAATATAAAATTATTTTGTAGTTCAACTGTAAATATTAGAGAGACTTACTAGAGTAACGTTTACGTCAAATTATCAAGTTTTCTCCTTTTACGCGTCGTTTATTCCTCTTTAAAAGTACACGCTAATAACGCCACTTTTATCCATAAGGATTGTTTTGAGCTGTTTTTATCTGATCATTTTCTATTTTTGAGAATCTTTTACTTGAATTTGACCTTTGTAGTTTGCCGTTTGATGTAAAGGTGACTCTAAAGAGGTTAAGCATCACGTGTATGTCAAACGGCAAACGCGAATTTGTATCACGTGACTAAGTTTCCCCGTTACTTGTCGTTTACTGTTCATTATTTCTACACATAAATTAGTAGTTTCATCCAATTTTTTATCCATAAGAATTGTTTTGGTCTGTTTTTATCTGCTCATTTTCTACTTTGAGAAATTCTCAACTTGAATCTGACGTTTGCCGTTTGCCGTATACGTGAAGCTTCAACTCCCTTCTATCTCACCATTGGCAACCGCCATTGATGTCACCGAAACCAAAGTAATCAAAAACTAGAAATAGGAATTATATTTTGAAATCGTATACACCTAATTGCAAAAACGTTGTCATAGAAAAAATGAAAAAAGGAAAAAGCCAAATAGGAATTAATTAGGCTAATGAGCCTTATGAATTCGTTTGCCGCATCCGCACGCAGACGTCGAATTTGCCTGTTGGAATTTTCTATTGTTTTAAAGGTTTTAAAGCTGCAAAACAATTTTAAAAAAACATTCCAGCGGGAAAATGCAACGCCTGCAAATGAATCCACCCTGAGAGAGTCCTGAGAATGTGGCTTGATTAGCCTCATTAATTCCTATTTGGCTTTTTCCTTTTTTCATTTTTTAGGACAACGTTACTGCAATTAGGTGTACATGAAGCAATCCTACACTGTACGAACGAAAAAAAGCTAGGTTCGATTACTAGAGGCCCCTAGAGCGCCGGAAATATCAATTCACCATTGTCACATAGACAATAATTCCAAAATTTTGCGTAACTTTTTTTTTCCAATTTCTCAGTCGTCCCAAGAGAAAACGAAGACAATGGTAATGCAAAATTTTGGGGAGTAAACAAGGTACATTATGGTCTATGTGAAAATGGTGAATACAGTCAACTCTCTAGCTAGCAGCCACATGGCTCCCCACAGTGGGAATCCACTGTCTAAAGTAAAGTGTTCCTAACATATTTATCAAACGATTACAAGTTCTAAGACAAAGTTCAGATCAAGCGTTAACGTGGCTCCTCGTCGTGGAAAACCCCGGTCACTTTCCTGGATAAGAACCAACTTATGGACTGGTCGCTCGAGGTAATGAACAGCATCAATTCTTCGTCCTCGCTTGTCAAGACTGCGCGTGGCGATAGCAAGCTTCACCTTTCTAACAAGCCCATCTTCACTTGTAGAAGCGTCGTCAACTCTTGCCAATTTCCACATGTTCCTAGGTGCGTTCTCGTCTTTAATCACGACAATGTCGCCTACAAGCATGTTACGCTATGGTTTGACCCATTTCTTCCGCAGCTGGAGTGTTTGCAGAAATTCCTTTCTCCATCTTTCCCAAAACACGTTTGCCAAGTGCTGGACTCTTCTCCATCTCTTGCGAAGGTAGATGTCCTCTCTAACGAATACGCCTGGGGGAGGCACCAGTACTTTACTCTTCATCGTCAACAAGTGATTTGGCGTTAGAGGTTCTGCTGAATCGGGAGACGACATGTCATTCAAGGCCAGTGGCCTAGAGTTGACTATTGCTTGGACCTCTTTCATAAGAGTACGAAAACTCTCATCGTTCAATTGGCTGCCACATTCTTTTAACAAGGGGGCAAGTAACCTCCTAACTGTCCTAATTTGACGCTCCCATGAGCCACCCGTGTGGCTCGCAGAGGGGGGATTCAATTTGAAATCAGCCCATTCACAGTTCTCCTTCAACAGGCTGATGCGCACTTTATCTTGATCTATCTCCTTCAAAGCTTCCTTTAGTTCTCGATGGGCGCCAATAAAATTCGTACCTTGGTCTGACCTAAGTTGGCGAATAGGACCACGTTCTGCTTGAAAGCGTCTAAGGGCGTTGATAAATGAGTCAGTTTCCAGTGTATTTGCGGTCTCGATATGAATGGCTCGAGATGACATACATGTGAACAACACGCCATACCTCTTCACGTCCTTACGACCTTATTTCACCACAAAGGGACCAAAGTAATCTACTGCACTGTATGTAAACGGAGCTGCAGGTTCTATCCGGTCTTCAGGAAGGTCGGCTAGCTTCTGGTGCTGCGGAGGGAGGCGCAGCCTTCTGCACATGACACACTTAGAAACAAAACGAGATACGGCAGAAGTGCCACCAATTATCCAGTAACCGCGTTGACGCACTTCATTATGAGTCATTCCATAACCTTGATGCTGGGTCTCTTCATGGCAGTGTTTGAGAATAAGATAAGTGATATGAGACTTTCTAGGCAGGATGACAGGGTGTTTAACATTTTCTGATATGATGGCCCTTCTAAGGCGTCCCCCTACACGCAAAATGCCATTTGAATCCAAGAACGGATCGAGTCGGTATAAGCTACTGCATTTCTTTAGGCTGAAGTTGCGCTGCTTGGCTGTTTTCCTGTCATGGAATTCTTCACTTTCTTGCAGTGATGACAAGATCTTGATTTCGTCCTTAAAATGCTCATGCTGAAGGCAGCGAATGATTTCTATCTCCGCTTGACCAATTTCATTAACGTTCACCGGTTGGTATCTGACGACTTGCTCAGCTTCCTTTCCTTCCTTTAAACGCTGTTTAAGTCGCAAGCAAACTGCTATAGCCCTCTTTGCTCTGAACCAGTCAGAAAACCGATCCAATCGGCTAATCTCAAAATGAACTGGATGTGTCTCTTTTGTTTGCGTCACCAGTGATGCTCTCTTCACTTCGGGGTCGTCAGAATCTAGTGGTTGTGGATTTTCCTCTACTTCTGTTCGATAAGCACCCGGACTCCAGAGAAAGTTTGGGCCTCTAAGCCACCTGGAATCATCGTCTACAAGCTGGCGAGCTGTAAGGCCTCGAGAGGCGGACTTTGATTCAATGTACTGCCACTGTTGAGGGCCGGTGTGATCATGTATCTGCTGAATGCGATTTGCCACGAAGGTGTGAAAGCGTTTAGTCTCGTTGTTGATGTAACCAATCACAACCCTGCTGTCTGTCCAAAAGAATTCTGATACGTCTTGGTAATCAAGTTCCTTCAGCAGCCATTGACTTATTTTAATCGAAACGACAGCAGCTTGCAACTCTAATCGCGGAACTGTTATGAACTTTAACGGAGCAACCCGGGCCTTTCCCATAAGAAAGAAACAGTCGGCTTGATTGTCCTTATTTAGAAGACGCAGATAGCTGCACTGACCATATCCTGATAAGCTTGCGTCAGAGAAATGATGCACCTCCACTGCTTTAATTTCACCGAAACCCTCAGGTTTGTAACATCTAGATATCTTGAGTTTCTCCAGCTCGTGCAACTCGTTTCGCCATCGTTTCCATTTCGGTCTAAGCTTCTCACCAATTGGGTCGTCCCAGTCGGCGTTGTTACGACATAATTCTTGAAGTATTTTTTCCCATCAGAATGAGGGGTGCCACAAAACCAAGTGGGTCATATACAGAACACACGGTGGACAGGATCCCCCTCCTAGTAAGTGGACGATCTTGATTAACGATTCTGAACTGGAAGGTGTCTGACTCAGCACACCACATGATGCCGAGAGTTCGTTCTATTGGCAAGGGTTCACACGCGAGGTCCAATTCTTGTAATCCTTTTGCGCGATCTTCCGGGGCAACAGCCTGAATGACTTCTTTCTTATTGCTGCTGAACTTGTGTAATCTGAGGCCAGCCTTTGCACACATGGCTTGTGTGTTACGAATGAGGTCGACGGCAGTTTTAACAGATAGTACTGACTTCAATCCATCGTCTACATAAAAGTCTTTACGCACAAGGTTTGCCGCGTTCGTGCCAAACTCCATTTCTCCGTCATCGGCCGCTCTCTTGAAGCCAAAGCTTGCGCACCCTGGAGACGAGACTGCTCCGAAAAGGTGTACTTTCATTCTATATTCCCCTGGGTCGTTCTTTATATCTCCTTTATCCCACCAGAAGAATCTGAGGAGGTCTCTGTGTTCTTTATTGACGAAGAACTGATGAAACATCCCTTTCACATCACAGGTCACGGCTACCCACTCTTGGCGGAAACGACAGAGGACACCTGTTAAACTGCTTGTCATGTCAGGTCCTGAAAGTAAGCTCTTATTCAAAGACGTTCCTTTGAACGTTGCACTGCAGTCAAAGACCACTCTTATCTGTGAAGGTTTTTTGGGATGGTAGATCCCATGATGCGGAACGTAGTTAATCTTGCCTTCTCCGATCGCACTGTTAATCCTTTCTTCCAAAGGAACTTCTTCTGCACAATTCTTAATTAATGGTTTCCTCCATGAAGTCAGTGTAATCTTTGTGAAAACTTGGGTCTCTCTTGAAACGCGCCTTTAGCGTAAGCAATCTTCTCAACGCTAGAAATTTGTTGCTAGGCAGCTTAACATCTTGTGAACGAAGCGGTAACGGCATTTCGTAGTGGCCATCACTGGTCTTGTGGATACCTTTGACCAATATTTCTAGAAATCTTCTATCATCAACTGACGGGGCTCGCATATGTGAATTCTTAGGTTCAACTATCTCTTGAAAGTCTCTTTCAAACATGTGCTTAACGCACGCAGGGCTTATGATCTCTTTCGTCCTAGTCTCCAAGGCAAAGCTTGTCTCCTCTCGTGACACAATTCTGTTCGTCCAACTTCCAGGCGAGTCTTCATAATCTCCAGGTGGAGTAGTAGTATAGGGCGCACCGAATTAACCTCTTTTTTGAGCAGGAATCTCATTAGCGTGAGCAGGAATACATTAACGCCGATGACGTCATAGGCTATTGTCCTCATCTCATGAATAAAATGCGGTGGATTTAATTAAGTATACTTGTTAATGCGAAGCGACGGTCATGTTCTTTACTGACAAATCAAACGTGTCGCTAACTGATCGGGGATATTTAAATACGGAGATCAAAAACTTGCAGGCGATGAAATGATGTGATGTAATCAACTTGATTTATTTCTTGCCAGCGATCAATGATTCTCGTAAACTAAAAAACAAATACAACTAAATGAACTAACTTATAACGGAAATCAAAATATAAACGAGTAGCGATCGAAACAAAAGACGATAAACATAATGGTGTACAAAAGGCTTAATGACAAAGTACAAGCTTGTGCATTTTGGGGGCGGAACCCCGCACATGAAGATTCTTATTGTTGCATGGAAAACACTTAACAAATACATCTGTAAACCTAAATAAAATGCTTTATATATCGACTTTCGATGATGATAAAATTAGTAGAAAGGTAACTGAAATATCCATACTGTAGTAAATAACGAAATATGCGAAATTGTTACGAAATGCACATGTATGCCCACGAGGGGACAAATAAAGTACTAAATCAATAACCTGAAGACTAAATCAACAAAAATATCTACGAAAGGAAACGAAAAATGATTACTTACATATCTGACCCACACAGTAAACGTCCAAATAACGAAACGAAACGAAACTAAATGACACAAAAACTTATTCTTCTACTGTATCATGCGAGAAACGTGCAATCGACTGAAATAAGAGCTATCCAGGGGGAGTATTAGAAACAAAGCAATGACGTAAATGAAACACTGGAAATGAAATGAAACTAAAAATAATGAAAACTGAATGAGAACTTAACATGGCTCCCCTGAAATAGAATATTTCACAAAACCAATAATCTTGCAACGTAAATTCAAGGAGATTAACTTAAAACACATTTCAATCAAAGTTCAATTAAGGCTCCTCGTCGGGGATCTACCCTCGGTCTTCATTCTGCTTGATCATCACGGGGAATCAAAAGGATTAGCTTGTGGATTGGACGCTCTAGGTACTTGAATGGCCCAATCTTCTTTCCATCGGTACTGAGATGGCGATCTCCCAGAACAACCTGGACGTTGCGCACATAACCATCCTTCTCAATGTCGACCCTGCTGACACGAGCGAGTTGCCAACAGTTCCTTGGCAGGGTATCGTCCTTAACAATCACGACGTCGTTAACTGCTAGGTTCCTTCGCGGCTCCTTCCACTTGTTGCGTTGTTGAAGGCTTAGGAGGAACTCCTTCCTCCAGCGGGTCCAAAATTCATTGGCCAAATGCTGGACTCTTCTCCATCGTTTCTTGGTGTAAAGGTCAATTGAGTCAAACATTCCAGGGGGAGAGAGGACAACCTTTGTCTTCATTGTCAAGAAGTGATTCGGGGTAAGAGGCTCCAAACTTGGGTCGTTCAAATTCTCAACTGACAACGGGCGGCTATTAACGATTGCCTCTACTTCGCACAGGAGGGTCCTAAAGGCCTCATCATCCAACTGGGTGCCGTTTGATTCTAGAAGCGCAGACATTACATTTCGCACCGTTCGGATTTGTCGCTCCCAAATCCCCCCCATATGACTGGCTGCAGGCACGTTCATCCTGAATGAGAACCAATCACAATTATTCTTCAGTAGTTCGGCCCTTATCCTTTCATGGTCGAACTCTTCAAGGGCTTCTCTGAGTTCTCTTCTCGCTCCGACGAAGTTGGTTCCTTGGTCGGACCTCAATTGGCGAATAGGGCCTCTTCGACAGGTAAATCTTCGAAAGGCGTCAATGAACGAATTGGTGTCTAAAGAATTCGCTGACTCCAAGTGAATTGCCCTTGACGACATGCATGTGAAGAGAACTCCGTATCTCTTAACTTCTTTTCTTCCCTCCTTTATGTTCCATGGTCCAAAGTAGTCCACCGCGCAAAAGGTGAAAGGGGGTGCTGGCTCTAATCTATCGACCGGTAGGTCGGCCATCTTCTGATCCTGTACCTTTCCTCTTAGCTTGCGACATTTAACACACTTTGAGATGTGGGTGGCTACAGCAGTAGATCCTCCAATGATCCAGAATCCTCGGAAACGAATTTCACTGAGGGTCATACCTCTCCCTTGGTGTTTAACTTCTTCGTGACAATGCTTGATAAGGAGATTCGTGATGTGACTTCCTTTGGGCAAAATAATTGGAAACTTGACACTTTCTGACAACGTAGCGTGCTTAAGGCGCCCGCCTACTCGTACGATTCCACTTGCATCCAGGAAAGGATCGAGTTTGCCCAGAGAACTGCAACTTTTCATGGATCTTTTCTTTCGGGAAAGGTTTGCTTTATCCTTGGGGTCTCCCGACGGTGAGAGCGAGGTCAAGCTGCCAATCTCATCTCCAAAATGATCAGCTTGAACTGCCCTAATGATTCGAGTTTCTGCATCCTGCATACTTGCCACCGTCATCAAAGAAAGCTGGATGACTGTATTGGGGTTCTTTGTTGTATTTGATTTCTCTTCTACGACCGCGAGGGACTTGTGCTTCAACCTTTCTTTCAGCCTCTGCACAAAAATAAGACATAATGCGACAGCTCTTTTTGCTCGATGAAGGTCGGAGAAGTACGCCAATCGACTGGAAATGCTTGCAAAGGACTTTTCTACGTTCGTAGCGAGGCTCACAGACTTCTTTACTTCGGGATCATCAGGTGATAACTGTCGAGTATCTTGTACTCCTGGTAGTTGGGATGTCGACCACTGACTTCTATCATTCCACAGAAAGGCTGGTCCGGTTATCCAATTTGACTTGATGAGCTGTTGTGCACTGAGACCGCGAGAGGCGTGATCTGCAGGGTTAAGTTTGGTGTCCACATAATGCCATTGATCCGGAGAGGTTTGGTCTTGAATTTGTTGCACCCTGTTTGCAACTAGGATGTGAAAACGTCTACTTTCATTAGCGATGTACCCGAGAACAACCTTGCTATCGGTCCAGAAGATTTCTGTTATTTCTTCATAGTCTAATTCTCTTTGTAGCTGACTACTTGTTCTTACAGAAACCACAGCAGCTGTAAGCTCCAAACGAGGCACCGTTACTTGTTTGAGTGGTGTAACTCTTGCTTTGCCCATTACCAACGAGCAATGGAGATGGCCTTCATCGTCCTTTAAGCGGAGGTATGAGCATTGGCCGTACCCCTGGGTACTGGCGTCAGAGAAGTGATGCAACTCTACACTGCTGATGTGTCCAAAATCTGATGGTTTGAAGCATCTCGGAACTGATAACTGATCCAAAGTGAACAGCTCACTTCTCCACCTTTCCCACTTCATCTTGACTACTTCAGAGACTGGGTCATCCCAATCTGTTTTTTCTCGGCACAGGTCCTGTAGGATCTTCTTTCCTTCAAGGAGGAGTGGAGCCACGAAACCTAAGGGATCGTATATGGAGCTGACTGTGGAGAGTATCCCCCTTCTGGTACATGGACGGTCCTTCAACGTGATTCTAAACTGGAATGAATCTTTCTCGACGCACCACTCAACACCAAGGGTACGTTCTATCGGTAGGGCTTCAGTATCCAAGTCTATGTTCCTTATCTCTTCAGCTCTATCTTCGGCTGGGATGGCTTCTATAACTTCTTTCTTGTTTGAAGCAAACTTGTGCAGGCGGAAACCCCCTCTGCGGCACATCTCTTTAGCGTCTTTAATAAGGTTCACTGCTTCTTCTGATGAGGCGACAGATTTGAGGCCATCGTCCACGTAAAAATTTCTTCGTACAAAGTTCGCTGACATTGAACCAAGTTCTTCTTCATTATCGTTAGCAGTGGACTTCAAGGCGTAGTTCGCACATCCAGGCGATGATGTCGCTCCAAAGAGATGGGCGGTCATTCTAAATTCTATCGGGTCCTTGGTCGTGTTTCCGTTCTCCCACCACAGGAATCTCAAGAAGTCTCTGCATTCTTCTGATACTCTTACTTGAAGAAACATCGATTCTATGTCGCACATGAATGCTACTGTTTCTTGCCTGAACCGACAGAGGACTCCCACCAAATTGTTTGTTAAATCTGGTCCTTGTAACAAATGTTTATTTAAGGTCTCGTTCTTGAATTCCGCGGAGCAATCGAAAACCACCCGTATCTTGTTTGGCTTTTTGGGATGATATATGCCGTGATGAGGAATATACCAAACTTTTCCTTTATCAGATAAACTTGACTTGCTGTCTTGAGAACTTCCTTGGAGTAAACATTCGTCAGGTGGGACTCTTTCTGCATGGCCATTCTTGATTAAATTTTCCATGAAGGTGGTGTAGTCTTCTTTGTACTTCTGATCAGATTTAAACCTCCTTTTCAGTTGGCTTAAGCGACGCACGGCCACTTCTTGGTTGTTGGGAAGGCTTGGACTGGTTTCTTTCAAAGGCAAAGGCAACTCGTAATGTCCATCTTCGCAGTGGCGAATGCTCTGTTCTACAATCGCCAGAAATCTTCTGTCTTCTTGGGAGAGAGCCTGACTGTTTCTGTCCTTTTCTGAGAAGTCGGCTTCAAACATCATCTTTACTTCTTTAGGGGTGATTTCCTCCTTCGTCTGACTGGTAGTTACAAATGCGATATTTCTTGAACAATCGCTGCCTGTCTCGTATGCCAAAACTCTGTTACATGTTACAAAATCGTCGTCAACTTCATCAGCTTCTTGTTTAGATGCAGGCATGATGACGGGACCAATTATGCCCCAACCGAGCAAGGTCCTAACAGCATAGGGATCTTCTCCTTTCCCCAGAATGACTTCTCGTGGCTTGATCGCTCTCGGACAATTACAGCCTAACAGCAGTCCTACGTCCATGCTACTTTGATATGGATACAGCTTATCGGCGATCTTCCGAAGGTGTAGCCACTCATTTGCCGTCTCCTTTCTCGGAATTTGGTCTCTTCTGAAAGGTATATTTGATCTTGAATATGTCTTTGGAAGCTCGATCTCCACTCTCTTATCGATTCTTTCAACAACCAAACCGCTTATTTTCTCAACAGCAATCTCCTGTCGTCCTAACATTGTGGACAGATTGAGTTTAACTTCAGGTCCCTTCAGGCCAAGGTCTTTGAGAACGTCAGACTTGATGAATGTGGTATCGCTAGCTTCATCTAAGAGGGCATAAGTCATAATCTCCCGTTTGGGACTGTCCTTATGGTGAAGCCACACAGGTAGAATTAATGAGTTGATGACGACCCGTTGGCTATCTGTACTAGAACAGTTACTAATGGCTGGAATTGAGCTATCTTCTTTCTCTATTGCTTTCTGTGGTTCTTTGGCTTGCTTCTTAATTTCATAATGGAGGGTTGTTGGGTGCGGCTTCTTGCAGTCCTGACACGTTAGTCTACGCTTGCAGTCTTTAGAGAGGTGACCTCGCTGAAGACAGCCGAAACAAAGTGAGTTAAACTTCACAAAATCATGGCGCTCTCTTATGTCCTTTTTCTTGAACTCTTTACAGTTGTCCAACATATGGGACTTTGAACACGCCGGACACTTTAACTTTGAGTCGGTTTTCTCACCAGTAGGTGACTTCCAGTTCCCCTTTGACTCTTCTCCCGTAGTGGCAAGACTGTTCAGGCTAGGTGGACGCCTTCGGTTTATACCTGTTTTCTGCTTCTCGGGACTCTTCTTCTTTTCCATCTTCAACACATCGGGGGAGAAAACAGGATCAGTGGCGAGATCAGCTTCGGCTCTGACAAACTTCACAAGGTCATGAAAGGTGATTGTTCGTTCATCTTTCTTCTTCTTATCGAACGCGTGTCGACACCATTTCACACCAGAATAAGATGGTAACTTTGAGCTAACTTGCCTCAGTACTTCTGTGGAGTTTAACTCGATTAGGGAGTGTATACTTCTCATTGCTTCTTCACACTGGCCAAGAAAGTCGGACAATGCTTGGAGACCGTTACTATCACCTTCGCTTATTTGTGGCCATTCCTTCAATCGGGACTTATAGGCGTCAGACACACGATGAGGGTCCCCATATCTTTGGGCAAGTAGATTCTTAGCCCGTTGGTAGCTATCATCAGAGTTCAGAGTGACGAAGCCCTTAATAACATCGTTTGCTTTTCCTTCAGTGTACTTGTTAAGAAAGTAAAGCCTTTCTCTGTCCGATGGAACTCTTGATTCAATGATGGTTTCGAAGGCTCTTGTAAAGATAGGGTAGTCAAAGTAATTTCCACTGAAGATTGGAGGTTCTTGCACAGGGAGAGAACTCACTCGTTGTTGCTGCGCTATGAGGGCGCTAAGTTCAGTCTGCTTAGCTTGGAGCTTTATAATTTCCTGTAAAGCCTTCTCACTTGGACTTGGGGGTGCGATCTCGACTTCTGACTTCAATACAGGTGACAAAAAAGGATTCACTGGCCAAGACGAGTGACGCTCTTCTATCGCAGGAGTCTGACTTGGTCCCGGAGGTGTTGGAGTTAAAGCAGAAAACGGCGAATCGTACGTTCTAGGTTCCGTCTTCACAGACACACCTCGCGGTTTCGGTGACGGGGTGTGAAAGGGATTAAGAGGCGTATCTGATCTGCATTCAAACTTGCGTGGCTGCGGTGATTCTTGCGACAAGGGAGGAGAAAATGGATTCGGAGAGGCTTTGAACTTAACTTCCGTTTTGGCGGGTGGCCCAGATTGCATTGGCACGAAAGGAGGAGCGTCTTCGTTTAATTTACTTCTCACAGGAACCATTTTCGGTGTAGCCTCCTCCAACTTATTTGCCCTTTCTTGCTCTTCTTCTTCGAGACTTTTCATGGCATCTCGTTCAGCTCTCGCCATTGCTAGCTCCTTCATACATGTCAGTCTTCTAAGCTCCGCTTCTTTATCGAGGAATTTCATTTGAGCTTCTAGTTTGGCGGCTTTCGCAGCGGCCTTTATTTTTCTCGACCGAGCGGAGGAATTTGACACGTGAGACGTCTTCGTACTACCTGTTCTGCTTGTTCCTGAACGATAGCTCTTCACAGAGTGTTGTTTAGCTGCTTCCTTCTCAAGGGCGTGTATTTGGCCACTGATCTTCAAACGACAGTCCTGGTACTCGCGATCTTTGAGGTCAAACCACCTATAGGAGGCGTCAGTTTCCTGTTCCGTCAGCATGAGCTCATGATAATCGGTGAACGCTCGATGGAAATCTTCTTTCAACTGATCAAGATTATCTCTTTCTTGAGAAAACCATTCAATGTCCTCGCAGGTCATATAGGAGGAATTGATCCTCTTGATTTGCTTTGCCATCCTTTTATATGCGGCGTCTCTCTTTTGTTGGAGCATGGAAATGTTCATTAACCGTCCCTTCTCCGTGGGTTTCCGGTCACGCGTTCCACGCTGTTGCATGACATCCTCACTAGCTAACACAGCGGGTGATGCGCTGAGGAGGTTATCGATTATTTCTTTGGCGTTTTCTTCTTCAAACATCTTGTAACGTTCTTGTATGTGGAGATATTTTACTGTTAATGCGAAGCGACGGTCATGTTCTTTACTGACAAATCAAACGTGTCGCTAACTGATCGGGGATATTTAAATACGGAGATCAAAAACTTGCAGGCGATGAAATGATGTGATGTAATCAACTTGATTTATTTCTTGCCAGCGATCAATGATTCTCGTAAACTAAAAAACAAATACAACTAAATGAACTAACTTATAACGGAAATCAAAATATAAACGAGTAGCGATCGAAACAAAAGACGATAAACATAATGGTGTACAAAAGGCTTAATGACAAAGTACAAGCTTGTGCATTTTGGGGGCGGAACCCCGCACATGAAGATTCTTATTGTTGCATGGAAAACACTTAACAAATACATCTGTAAACCTAAATAAAATGCTTTATATATCGACTTTCGATGATGATAAAATTAGTAGAAAGGTAACTGAAATATCCATACTGTAGTAAATAACGAAATATGCGAAATTGTTACGAAATGCACATGTATGCCCACGAGGGGACAAATAAAGTACTAAATCAATAACCTGAAGACTAAATCAACAAAAATATCTACGAAAGGAAACGAAAAATGATTACTTACATATCTGACCCACACAGTAAACGTCCAAATAACGAAACGAAACGAAACTAAATGACACAAAAACTTATTCTTCTACTGTATCATGCGAGAAACGTGCAATCGACTGAAATAAGAGCTATCCAGGGGGAGTATTAGAAACAAAGCAATGACGTAAATGAAACACTGGAAATGAAATGAAACTAAAAATAATGAAAACTGAATGAGAACTTAACAATACTGGTGACTTAAAATCACTGAGACGTAACGTAATTATGCACTTCCTATTTCCTACTGCTGTGATTGTCCTTGTTCCGGTTCACTGATTTTTGGCGGGCAAATAATGTATATTAGAGAGGGTAAAGGCAAACTAGCTCTTTTTTACACTGCAAGCAATGTTTTACTTACCCCTCTCCTTTTCATTTTTTTATTTTCCTCCACCTCCTCATGTTGTTTTTCCTTTTCCTCCTCATTTTTGTTTTCCCTCCTCCTCCTCCTCCTCGTCCTCCTCATTTTTGTTTTCCCTCCTCCTCCTCCTCCTCCTCCTCCTCATTTTTATTGTTTTTCCTTCTCCTCCTCCTCCTCCTCCTCATTTTTATTGTTTTCCCTCCTCCTCCTCCTCCTCCACCTCCTCATTTCTATGGTTTTCCCTCGAAAATGCCAAAAGGCTAGTAGGGGTACAGGAAGGGTACAGGAAGGGTACAGTAGGGGTACAGGAAGGGTACAGTAGGGGTACAGGAAGGGTACAGGAAGGGTACAGGAGGGGTACAGGAGGGGTACAGTAGGGGTACAGGAAGGGCACAGTAGGGGTACAGGAGGGGTAAGTTCATAGAGTTCAGTTGTGCTTTGCAGCCGTGCCTCCATCGATAGCTATAAAAGAAGTAGTCATTGGAAATTTTGAAGATGATTGTTCGCTTTCTTGTGAGCTTTCAATATCGTCGTCATCATCTTCAAAATTTCCAATGACTACTTCTTTTATAGCTATCGATGGAGGCACGGCTGCAAAGCACAACTGAACTCTATGAACTTACCCCTCCTGTACCCCTATTGTGCCCTTCCTGTACCCCTACTGTACCCCTCCTGTACCCCTCCTGTACCCTTCCTGTACCCCTACTGTACCCTTCCTGTACCCCTACTAGCCTTTTGGCATTTTCGAGGGAAAACGATAGAAATGAGGAGGTGGAGGAGGAGGGGGAGGAAAAACAATAAAAATGAGGAGGAGGAGGAGGAGGAGGAGGAGGGAAAACAAAAATGAGGAGGAAAAGGAAAAACAACATGAGGAGGTGGAGGAAAATAAAAAAATGAAAAGGAGAGGGGTAAGTAAAACATTGCTTGCAGTGTAAAAAAGAGCTAGTTTGCCTTTACCCTCTTTAATATACACGATTTGCCCGCCAAAAATCAGTGAACCGGAACAAGGACAATCACAGCAGTAGGAAATAGGAAGTGCATAATTACGTTACGTCTCAGTGATTTTAAGTCACCAGTATACTTAATTAAATCCACCGCATTTTATTCATGAGATGAGGACAATAGCCTATGACGTCATCGGCGTTAATGTCTTCCTGCTCACGCTAATGAGATTCCTGCTCAAAAAAGAGGTTAATTCGGTGCGCCCTATACTACTTGGAGTCTTACACACTCTGCCAATAATACCCCATCCAAGGTCAGTTTTGATACCATATGGATCATGGTCTTCTCCTGGGATCACTTCACGTGGCTTAATAGCCTTAGGACAGTTAGTTCCTATCAACAGTCCGACCTCTATGTCCTCTCTGTAAGGCATGAGCTCCGACGCAATACGGTTAAGACGATCCCACTGCATGGCAACCTCAGGCTTTGGAATCTGAGAGGGCTTGTACGGTATACTGTTCCTCGTGTAGCCCTGTGGTAAGGGGATGCTTACCTGTCTCTTGAAATCTGTTACCACGAGCATTGTACTTTCTTGCATTGGATCAACTCATCTTCTTTGTGCATCGTTGACAAGCGCAGGTGACTTTCTACCCCATCAACCTTCAGCGTCTCCCTTAACTGGTCTGTGATGAAGCTGGCATTCGACTGGCAATCAATCAGGGAATACGTCAGAACACACTGGTCATCATTAAAGCTTGAAACCCAAACTGGAACTATCAAGCTTTGGTCGTGTCCGAGCTGCTGACCTTCAATGGAGCAGACACTTGTGCACTTAGCTGTAGCATCGCCTTCATCGGGGTGGATAATCTCTGCATTGGAGGCGCCTGTACAGCTAAATGATGCCTTAGGAATTTGTACCTCAGCTTCATCAGCATTTTCCTTGTGCAGACAGGTTGGGTGTTTCTGTTTGCATTTCTTGCAACTTGGAACACTTTCACACTTGTTCTCTTTTGCCATGTGACCATGAGTTAAGCACTTTAGGCAAAGTCCCTTTCTTATGATGAACTGGATTCTCTCATTCCGGGGTTTCTTCATGAAGTCTCTGCACGAATCAAGATCATGTGACCCATAACCACAGCAAAGACAGGCTGCTTTCCTTTCATCCTTTGGTGTTGGCCCTTTGTTTGCTCCTTTAGATTTCCAAACCTTGTTTTGGGATTTCTGGCCTTGATGTCTTTCGTGAATCTGTTCGTGTCTAAGTTTGTAAGTACAGGAAGGTACTGTATTTCTGCAGTCTCAGCAACGAATTTAACAAACTCCGAGAAGGGGGGAAACTTGCTGTCACCGTGCTTGATTTGATAGTCTCTCACTCTGACTCCCCATTTAGGAAGTACCCAGCCAGGCAGAACCTTTAGCAGCTGCTTATTGTCATGTTGTTTGTTTAGGGTTTCAAGATCTTCTACGCACCGCATGGCCAGTTCACATGTTTTGAGGAAATCTGCGAATTCTCGCAAAGCGGATCCATCTTTGGGTGGAATCTTTGGCCAACCTTCCAACCTTTTGCGGAAAGCATCTGCAACAACAGCGGGGTGCCCGAATCGTCTTTCAAGAATCTTCTTAGCTTCTTCATAAGCGTCACCAGTTTGGACGAACTGATATCCTTCGACAATTTTCTTAGGAGGCCCCGACAAGTACTGCAGAAGATACAGCATTTTCGCGTTCGTGTTAGTAGCCCTTTTCTCAATCACAGTTTCGAAGGCAACCTTCCATGTTGGCCAACCAAGGGGGTGTCCACTGAATACTGTTAGGTGAGGCGTCGGTAATCTTGCCGCCTCCATGCCTTCAGCTATCGCCTCAGCGATTGCACGGTGCTGATTTTCAGTGCTGGCAGGTCCACTAAAGGGCTGGGTGAAAGCAACGCTTGGTACTGAACGAGAGGGAATCTTCCCCGGCAGGTCTTCCACACTATCTTGGGTTTCCTTTTGATCTGAGCTAGTTCCTTGTACCATGTTTAGATGTGTGCCAAGGGCCATTTCTGGCGACATGGAGGATGTTCATCCTTAGCCGAAGGTTCAAACAAGAATGGTAAAGGATCCTGACTGCCGGTGGAGGAGAGAGATGTTAAAGATGAGACATAGTTGCGAGTCCGTTCCTCCTTATCGTCTTTAGTGATCCCGAATTGGTCAAGGTTCAGCAACTTGGGGTTCCCTTCTTCATCTTCTATCTTCGCCACCGCATCTGCTTCTGCTTTAGCACTTTCGTAACTCTTAAGTCTTTGAATTTCTTCTATTTCGAATTTCTGCCTTTGCATTTCCATTTGCTTTTGAGCTTCAATTCTTGCATATTGCATTTCCACCTTCCTCTTGGCCAACTCAGTCATAGTTTTAATCTTCATTAAAGAAATTTGAGAGGCACTTGAGTGCTTTGAAGAACGACTACTTTTCTTGGAGGATGACGTTTTTCCACTACGACGCGACCGCAATTCCACCTTTTCCAGTTCGAAAATCCTTTCACCAATCCTTTTCCTCAACTCCATTGCTTGCCTGTTCAAGTAATCTGTTTCACGAGCCACATCATTGGCATATTCGCTTGGTAATAGCAGCACGAACTCCGAGGATTCCTCCGTAAGGGCCTTTCTGTAATCTTCTATAAACGTTCTCTCTTTTCTCTAAGCCTCTGCATCTGACAGCTCCGTCCAGCTCATATCTAGAGCGTTTAGCTTATCTTCTAATTTCTTCTTACATTGATTGTAATTCTTTTTCCGAAGAGGGAGCTGATAATCCAACCCCCTTTCAGTAGGAACGCGAACGCGAGTACTCCTTCTGATTTCAGGAACATCAATCCCGGCCGCTGTTTCATCGAAGTTCAAATCCGATCGATCTTCCACAACTTCGGAAGTCCGGTCCATGATTCCAAACTCTCAACAGTCCCTCAACAAGAGCGGTTCGAATCTTGCACGGCACAAGTTTTAGTGTGACCACATTGAGACAACAACTCAAACGAGGTGAATTCTAACACTGAAAAAACGGCTGTTGTTTTACTGACAAGTAGATAAGGTTGACGTAAAACTAGAGAGGAAAATACAATGAAAAGATCTTAATTACATGCGACGAGAAATGTACTAAGTAAACAAATACGAATACAAACTTAACTAGAAAACTACAATAGGCGAAATAATAAACCAAATAAAAGAGGAAACGAAAGAAAGACCAATACCTTGTGAGCCTATTATAAATTTGTCCAGAAACACCAAAATCTATCGCTGAACTAGCGAGCGAAGTAATCTCTGACCGCCGAGCTAACGATCATGCAACTTAAAATAACGGCTTGGTCACCTGACCCCAAAAGGGCGCGAAAATTACACTACCGCGCGGTCCTGGGCTGGCTAGCAGCCACAGAGACAATACTGAATAAACAGTGTCATGTCCATTTCCGGCTGTAACAAATGATAATTTGTAGCGTAGAGCCTGTTGATAGTGTTTTATTTACTCTTTGTTTTTTATTTAATTTCTGCTCTCGGAACTAGAATGCCTATCAAATATAACTACGACTTAATTTGTAAAACTGTCCATTTTATTTTAAAAATAAGAAAGAATAAATTGTTCAAATAGATACTGATAGGGGCACGAAATAAAAAGCGAATGTATATGACAGCTAAAATTTATAGGTAAACAAATCAAAGCGAACGAGCCGACTTAAACAGTAAATTTTGAAATGCAAATCTCATCATTTGAAATGTATTCTCTAAATTTAACCCCTCATTTTCAGTACAATTATCATATTTCACTATCAGTCTAGGGCACTGCTCGTCGATTTTGTAGAGATGTGTGCAATTGCACTTAAATCGAGTTAAACTAGAGATAATAAGCAGCTTTTAAAAATTTTCACACATTACTCACTTCATTAATTTCGTTTTGTTTACAGGATAAACGGCTATTATAAATTTTCCTTTTCTTCTAACAATAAGATATTAAGCTTAATCGGACCTAAGCACCATCTCTGGTTGAGGAAGCGAAATCCATTTGAAGCTATTCCCTCAATGATACAGCGCAGTTAAGAAACTGTGAGTCGTAATTCAAACCCGAATTCAATCCGAAGGCAACTCTGATGAGTCAATGTTACAAGAAACTAGCCCTGCTCTAACTATTTTTCGGATTCCTTCCGCCGGTTTTGGCTTGTTTTCAAACCCTTATAGTGAACTACCGTCTGGCGCGCGAAAACCGAGTAGCAAAAACGAAATATGATAGAAGATTAATGTATCAACAATCTCGCCAATAATTCATCTCTGTACGGGTTTTCAAGCCTGAGTTATTCGTAGAGGTATTTCAGCCCAAGTAACAATAGAAGTTTCTATCAGTATGATGACGCCATGATAGTGTCCCACAGAACATCCATTTCACTGTTGTTTCTTAGTTTACCAATGAAACCGATTAATCTTCAATCGACACTAAATAAAAATTAAGAGAGTAGTTAAATAGAGACTGAATTCGGTCAAATGATAAGTGGTCTGATCATTTTATACCGACTTAGGAACTGAGCCACCATTTTAAATTTCGAGCAACGCGTCAGAGATAATAGAAATTCAAACGTGATTCCTAAACGAAAAATCATACTGACCTGAAAATTGTCAAAACGATGAGTTCCTAGGAAGTCTTTTCTCTTCAGTCAGTTTTATATTATGAAACGTAAAAATCAGGCCCGGGTTGTTCAAACGTTGGATAGCGCTATCCAAAGGATAAATATTGGAGAAACTAATTGCACTATCCAGTGGATGGAGATTTATCCAGCGGATAGTGCTATCCACCTTTTGAACATCTAGGGCCAGATAGGATTGGTGGTAAGTTGTATTTATTTCAAAATATGATGCAAACCAGCGAGGAGGTAAAAATATCTTTAGTTCAGTTTATCACTGTAACACTTCACTGAGTTAGATGATGGGTTTACTAGAGGATAGCTAAAATATCATAAAAAAGAAAGTTCGATGCAAATATCACAAGTGCTAAACTAAATAACCCTACTAATCCGATAGGAGAGCGTCTAATCGCCCAGTAATTCTGAATTTTCTCGGCTACCCGTATGCAAATGTTAGTGAAATGGAATAGCCGAGATTTTCAGCGTTAAACCATATTTTTAAGCAGGATAAATAACTTACTTTACCAGCTAAATGAGACTTTCTTGCCAGAAATTTAATTTCCTTTAAACTCCTGTGGTGTTTCCCCTATTTTTTTAAAAGGCAAAGTTAAACTGCTGTCGTAATTTTCGTTTTAGTCTATATATTTGTTAAGTGATCCTGAATTATACGCCATCTTCTTTATGCTCTTGTACCCCCAGGGGCGTCAAAAACCTCACATGTCTACCCCCACTAAGTACATGTATCTTGAACATTACATATCAGCTCTTTGCTTCTCCTTAACCCCGTATCTCACTGCTAGCCTCTCAGGCAATTTTTTTCATTGTGCTGAACGTGTAATATTTTCGCGTTAAACCTTATTGCCACGTATTCCTAAGAGGTATAATGACGACCAGGGTAGATTTTCCCTCATTGGAAGCAAGATGTCTACCGAGCACCAACTCCGTGTACACTTCTTCGCGATTTTCTTCAGATTTGCTCTCATTTACCAAGAAATTGAAGGTATGAACGATAGCAAAATTGATGTTTTTATGTTATTGAAGAACTGTTTCATACATACATGCTCGTAAAATTTTGATTTAGTGATGAAAAACTGTAAGTTGCAAATACGCTTTGATTTCACGAAGGAAGAAGCATTGTTCACAAGTAGTTACTTTTTAATTAACACAGTATCTTTATGGTCAAAACATGTCGAATAGTCGTACAGTGGCACTTAATAGTTTGTTCTTATTTCCACCACAGGACTCAGCTTCAAAGCAGGAAAATTCAATGTGACCACAACTTTGAGTCTGTTTGCCTGTAAGAATGTTTCTTTTGAGGAGCCTTTTCACGGTGGACAAGAAATTAAAATCTTCATTTCTAAAAGCCATGCAACGGAAGGTTTTACTCGAGCTAGTGGAAATGGCGCAGCAATTTGGGTGGAATCTGTGAATAAAAAGGCATTTACTGTCTGTGTTTTGGAGTACGGAGATGGCTCAAGTGGCGCTTCGCAAGTGAACTGGATGGCGCTGCAATCTGTACCTGCTGGCGCTCAACTAGGCACAGCTTCTTTAAACGCCTGGACTACTGGAACAAAGTGTAAAAGAATCGCTTTTGAAAAGGTTCGATTAGTTCAGTTTTTGATATTTTTTTTTGTAATTTTATTTCGTTTGTCTCCTTCAGCCTTTCACTTTATACTCGTTATTTCATGTCTATTCATAAAAAGTGCTAGAGCCATGCCCAAGTTTCAGAGTGTTTGATAACGTTGTTGTTGTTGCTAGGCAGGTGCTGTGACGTGTTTTCTTGGTATTACCTGTTATGTCATCTTACATTTTTCCGTGTTTGTCATATTTCTTGAAGAGATGAAAAGTTTGATTGATAGACTGGGATAAGCTCAACAGAATAGTGTTATGTTTATCAGTTACCGTGACGTCATTAATGTGGCGGCCATATTGGCTGCCATCTTGAATTTTATTTTTTGCTAAAATTTGTCTTAATGACATAAAATTTGAGAATTAAGTTTGAAGCATGCTATAATCAAATATTTTTCTTTTTTGGAACTATGCTATGTGTAATATTTTTACAAAGAAAGTAACGCGCATTTTTCTTAGAAGTGGCTTATCCTTATGCTTTTTATGACGTCATGTCTTGTTACCATAGCAACCTTGCATCACCAAATTTGAACGGAATTTGCCCTAGGAATAAAATGAGCAGTTACTGGAAAGAAAAGGCTTTGGCTGAAAATCTGTTTTTGAAAATATTGGGCAAAACCTGTGCGCTTCTACCAATTCAATTGATGTTAAATTTCACTGTTCTAAATCTTCAATCTCTTTCTTGTTCTTTATTTTTTTGACAGAGAAGAACAAATTAAGAACAAGAAGGAGATTAGAATGTAGAAAAAGAAATAGAGGAGAAAAGATAGGGCTTTAAAGGACCAGAAAGAGTAAACTGAAGCAGCTAAAGAAGAAAATATATAGAAAATTAGATCAAGAAAATGAAACAACTTTTGAGAAACAAAAGGGTCAAGTAAATAGATTAGTTAAAGTAACAGACTAACAAAAAGATGAGAAATAAATCAAGAGTTGAAGAAGCTGAAAAAAAAAAGCAGTGAACTTATAGTTCATGTCCGAGTGAAATAAACTTGCAGGTATAGATTTATTTACAAAGGATGCTGGGAAAAAAAGAAGGAAGTAATAGAAGGGGGTAAAAAGTAAAAAACAAAAACAAAAACACTGAAACAAATTATGGTTTGGTTTTCTTGATTGTTTTGTTACTTTTTTTGTCTGTTTTTCTGATTTTCGTATCTTGACTCTTTCTGACTACTAAACATGGCCATAGAAAAATGATTACAAAAACATCCAACTTTCTTTTGTAAAATCCTAAGAAATATTTGATTAATCTATGCAAGACTCTCATAAAAAAGTTCCATTGAAATAGTGACACTTCAGGGCTTCGTCCACAAATTTAAGAGTTGGAGTATGAAAATATCACGCCATAATGTGGTCTAGGAATAAAGGGGTTAATTTTTTTTTAAATACAATGAAACCTGTATTAAGCGGACACCCTCGAGGAATGTTGTAGTGTCCGCTTAATACAGGGTATCCGCCTAATACAGGTTTCGACAGATAGCGCCATATGAGGTGTCAAATGCCATTTAAATGAACAGTGGGAAGGTTAAGAATACTCCCAGAGATTTTGACGATATACGTTTGCATTAATTTCTTTATCAAAGTGGACCAGTTGATCATAATACCATAAACATACATTGCAACTCAAATTTGAAGAAATCAGATGAGTGAAACGAGCTCTATACAAACAAAACGAAATAGAAAACAATACTGTACTGTGAAACTAATCAAATATGTTCGTCAAGTCACTTTTTTTACTGTAAAAATAGAAAAATTTGTGGGTGTTAATTCGAGGCAATCTTCGCATTTCCGGTGTCTGGCATGTTGGGTGGTGGAATTTGATTACAAGTGTCCGTTTAATACAGGTTGGTAACAATAGAAATGACCATTTCATCGAATTTCAGGTTCTTTTTAGGTGTCCGCGTCCGCTTAATAGAGGTGTCCGCTTAATAAAGGTTTCATTTAAACCAAATAAGGGAAATAAATTTTGGGACTTCGGCTACTGTCCGCTTAATAGAGGGTGTCCGCTTAATACAGGTTTCACTGTATTTATTTCATTTAACACTCCACTTTACCTGCCCTCGATCAGCAACAGTGCTGCTTTCCATGGTAGAACTTACAGTTTCTCTTGTTTGTCATCTTTGTTCCTTGAAAATATTTTGTGGATAATATCATTTGTTCATATTTTTCCTCTTTCAGCGTTTCCAGGCTCTTCCGAATATCTTTGTCACTGTTCGTCACCAGGTTCTTAAAAGACCTCAAGACGCTTTATCCCTGTGGGTAGATGACTTGCGCAAGGACAGTTTTAAACTCTGCGCCAGAGAAATTAAGAGTTTTGATGGAATTCACAAAAATATCAAAGTCGTAAGTAATAACCCAGATAATTGCTTTCTTCGAAAACTAACTGTTTTGTTAGTAGTGGTGTCGTTTGGAACTAAGTAGTATAGAAATGTGCGAACTCGTAACCACAGAACAAATTTTATGCACTGTTATGTTGGTATTTTCATTAACACCAATATAGATTGTTTTTCGCACAGAACAGTAGGCAAAACTCTACAATAGCTTATTCAAAATTGCCACGCCTCTGTATCGTCATACCTCGTAACCGTAGAAACGTTTTCAACAAAATTCGTAAAAATGTGCCTGAGGAAGAAATGAACGTTTAATGAAAACGTTGAAGCTCGATTATTTTTCTATCTCATCAATCCCCCCCTTCTTGTGCATTTGAAAGTAAAGCAAAAATTAAATAAGTGGCGTTGTTGTGTACCCTTGCTTTGCTTTCTTCTTGGTTTGAAAGCGTAATGACAGTAAGAACAAGTGTTACATTTATAGGCTCAAAAATTCTTGCGTCTTATATCTTTACCTCTTCCCTGCAGGATTGGATGGCTTTTACCAAATTGAAGACTGACAATTTCACCGTCACTGATAGTCTCGTGTTTACAAGCAACAACTCACCATCAAACAAACAGGACAACAACGCTATTTGCCAGGTAGTGCCATTTGACTCGTGTTTTAAGGCTTGCCTCAAAAAATTTGTGGGCTTTAATTTCAAGTAGAAAGATTTCTCTCATCTTCACTTGGGAAGCAGTTTCCTATCCACGCTTGATGCTATTTGAGGCGGTTTTTCATTGTCTGTCTACGTCACGTGACCGGCATTGTTCTTGTAACGGTCAAAATGTTTGACCGAAAATGGCGAATACTTAGTCAAACTGTATTCTCCTTATTTTATCGTTTTTCTATGGCTTCTAGCCAGAGCTTTAGAGTGCGAGCTTTTAATTATGTCCATGCATGTTTTGTCGGAAACCGTCAATTAAGAGTCAGGTCACGTGACTTAACAAACATACTAGGAACTGATAAGGTATAGATTGAATACCGTCTTAAAAGGCAGAATCGTGTTCACAACCATCATCTGTAGACCATTTTGACGTCTAAAATTTTCGAATGTTTGATATGCAAATGTATCCAATTTAAAGAAACACGTTTTGTGGCGTCATCAAGAGCGGAAAATCAAGAGCGGAAAATGACGCTATATAACACTTCTATACGATCAAACAAGTCAAATGTTAATTCTTCAAGTTTCACAACTGAAACAAACTTATTCTTATTCTGCAAACGTGATTTCTTAAAACTCTACTGGGGGTCCTCTATATTAACAAATCCAAGCCTTGATGCACTCGAGTATGGCGTTCAGCATTGAACACTTCTGTTTTCTTCTTTCCTCTACTTGTTTCTGTTATTCCAATTATAGCTCACTAGATAATATCTTTGAATATATTGTATCCTTTCAAAAGAAAAAGTTCCATTTTCCACCTGTATTTAGTTGGTAGGAGGAATGAGAAAATGGATGTTAAGGTATACTTTTTCTTGGAAAGTGATTACCTATTTCTTATGCTATTTTTTTTTATCTTGGTTTTAGAAAGTCAAGTTCCAGGATGCTTTTTATGCCCCTCCGGTTGTAGTGGTGTCTCCAAGACTTGGTTACAATAACAACAAATCACGTTTCTCAGGATCCGCACCATGTAACTTAGTTACTGCCTGGGTTGAGGTTAGAAACACTTAGTCTGCCTATTCTTCTTTGTGGTTCTAATAGGCAGAATTTGTTTAAAATTAAAGAAATGTTGTTTTTACCGTTGTCCTTATACTCACGTTAAAAACTTAGATTTTTCCAACGACGTATAGCGGGGTATGTAAAGCGAATGAAGGCTATTTAACTGGTTTCTCATTTTCATATAATTATGGCAAATAGCCTTCTTCAATGATAGTACATTAAGCTATTTTTACGAATAATAAAAACAGGCTTTCCGCAAAGGAAACACTCATAAGAACTTTTGTGCAGACTTGTGCTTTGGAAACTGATTTTTTTATAGTTGTGTACTCGTTTTGTTCTTTAAAACAAAGGTGTAAGATTTAACAGGTGATCATGAATTGTTTTAACAATTCATGATCAGTATTCGTTATTTCTTACTCTACTTGCACTAACCCTTAGTTTAACCATCAGTAAATCGACAAGTCAGCTGAAATTTGAAAAAAAAAATATTGTATGATTTTTTTTGTTTTACTAAGATAACATGAACAGGTTTACTCTGGTTCAACAAAATACTATATTTTGTTAAATGTGAACTTAAAGTATTTCTTTCGTTATTTTGGAATATGCTTAGAATACATCTACAAACGAAACAGAAATGTGTGTGAGTAGCTACAACAATGACGCCAACGATAAGGATATCATAAAGGTCGATTATATGGTAATTGGAGGTACGTAATAAATTATGTAACGTAAAATGAGGGAACAGCAATGACTTTTATCTGTAGACAATCACGGTCCTCTTCTAACAATTATACATAAAAGCGATTAACTGTACAATACAAAAATGTATATCTCGATTAAATTTTATCCTAAATTAAAGTTCTTTTCCTTTGTTTCAAATCATTCAGATTATACGTTACTAGCTAGGCCCCAAAACAAAAGAAAATGAGATTTAAGGCTAGATATAGGTTAAAATTCAGCAATTTGTGACAGACATGGAAGCGCTCTTGTGCTTTAGGCTGTGTTCACATTATAACGGATAGCTTTCGTGGCGCCATGAGAAGCCATCCGGTATATAGAGATTACTTCATGGTTGGTGAGTGCGTACGATTTTTATTCACGAGTTGTGAAGAATCGAAAACGAACGAGTGAGCGCAGCGAACGAGTGAGTTTGCGATTCTTCACAACGAGTGAATAAAAATCGTACAAGCGAACCAACCATGAGGTAATTTGTTTATTATATATGTACTGAGATATTACAAAATAATGTTAACAACTATCAATTGCGCGGTGAAATCAACACAAAGACCACAACGAGTTGCGAATGATTTTATTCGAGCAAACTGAACGTACAAAACTTCTTACAACATTAAAGTTATTCAATGACTCTGAAGAAAGTGGAACAAAGTCTACTTTTAAACGATTCTTTAACTTTAAATAACAATGAAAATTTTCAGCTTTAAATATCGCCGTTCAAAACCGTAACTAAGATATAAAATTTGAAAAAGTTGACTGTTTTGTAAATCTCATTATAGTAATGCATGCATTCTAATCAGAGTCAGAGTCCAGTACTTTTAGCCTTTTGTACCTCTTTGGAGAAGACTTTACCTCAACTTCTTGGATTGCCAACTTCGGGGATTGATTGAGGCTGTTAATAGAAATGCTGAATTGACCTCCATGAATAACAGCGCCCGTGAAAAGCGACATCGCTTGTTGGTGATGATCTGCCGCCGAGCGACCCGCCGAGCTAGCTGAAGGATCAGTGGAGCATTCTCCAACTTGAGATGAATTAGTTTTCTCTAAGCTATGCACATTCCCGGACATCAGTTCACTTAAAGTACGAGACATTTTTACTTGCTGTTTTTCAGAAACTACAGAATAATTTGTCATACTTTGAAGATTTTTATGTCCCGACAGTTGAATAATATCTGTCGCTGGGATGTCGTTGTTTGTTAAAGTTTGGATCATTGTTTTGCGACCGCTATGGTTCTTTACATTAGGCCCCAGCCCGGCTTTTTCTGCCATTTTTTTCATTAACGAATTCAGCTTGTTCACGCCAACGGCTGACTTTTTAAACCATGGTTTAGAAGAATCTTGTTTTTTACAGTTATTTACTGCTAGATAAAATGGCGCGTTGTTGTCGTTCATTTCCGACGGTCTTTTCTCCGCGTAGAATTTGTAAACAGTGACGGGATCTCTTTCACTTCCCTGAACCGAAAACATTTTCGGTTTTATTTGCCTGACATCTCTGGGATTTTCTCCGGTTCGAGTCTTAGTTTGTCTCTCAGTATACTCTAAAAATTCCTCGCCATTTGTAGTTTGGCGTAGTTGCACATCGCCCCAACACATGTCTCTGTGTTCCTTACAACCACGGAGACCGAAATAGACTGTGTTGTTGAACCAAACTGTATTCAGTAGAGCCTCAGGAGTTGACTTTCCTAACAATCCTTTGTCATACAGCAGTTTTATGTCGTCTTCTGTGAGGGGAACTGAAGCGTTTGGTTTATCGCCTTTGCCTTTCTTCTTGAGATCTCTTTGTTTTGATTTTAATGCCGTTCGTGCTTTTTCAAACTCGACGTCTCTCATAATGCTGTAGCCGTAATTCTTCTTCTTTAAATACCGTTCAAAACTGGCCATCATAGCACGCAAGGAAGTGGGTTCGTAATCTTCGTTGTTTTCTTTCTTTCTTACTGTTATGATAAATTCGCTGATGAATGAACTCAGTTCGTGTGGGGGAATTTCTTCTACAGGCCTTGACTCATCTTTTAGCCTCAAAAACTCCTTAAGCAAAGCAACATTCTGTTCAGTTTTCTTCCTGGTGTTTTCGTTTTCTTGTCCTTCAATAAATTCCTCTTCTGAAGTTATATCTGCAAACCTTGAATTGCTCGAAGAAGACGCCATGGTTTTCCTTTTGCCTAGTGACGCCGTCAGTGAAAGGCGGGAAAATCGATACGATTTTTGTCACTAGTGAAAACTTTCGTCTGCGGGTTGTGATTGGTCATACGGTATTTTTCACTAGTGAGAAAAATCGTACAACCAATCAGATTGCGTGTACTCTGCAACGCATCATTTTTATTTGACATATTCATTTTGCAGTAAATCTCAGTACATATATAATAAAGTGTGTGAACACCTACATGTATCCAACATGTGACCCTACACTTTAGAGATCTGCGAGGCACAGCCTTTCTTTGTCTCAGAAATCACGCCGCAACAACGGTTTATTTTTGTGTGAACAGAAGCCCTATCCGATGTGGTTTTCGTGGCAGCGCACAAGCTATCCGGTATACTGTGAACATAGCTTTAACTTTTATCCTCTTGGGGAGGAGGGGGGGGGGTACTGCCATATATGGGCTATATAGGTATGTGCCGCTTTTCAAGCAGTTTACTCTAGGATAGGGTATATAAATCAGAGCGTTTGGGTCTAGAATAGGGTATCATTTTTCAGGAAACTGATCAGTTGGTTGAAGATTTTATCTAGACCAGGGAGTCCACCACGGAAACAGCCACTCTAGGATAGCGGGGATTTGGAGAGTTTACTCTAGTATAGGGTAGCAAAATTCAGCTGAACTAGCTCTGGTATAGGTTAAGGGTTCCAGGATCCCAGCGGCACATCCCCACCCAGAAATTCCTAAAGTACCCCTCCCCCCTTCCGGGCCTTTATCCAGTTCCCTGATAAAAAAAAAAATTCCAGGCTGTTTTATCTATTGACGAATTCGAAATGAATGAATCGGAAATGATGCCATCCGATTCCAACGCTTGTATGTTTGTCTTTTAGACTTGGATCCTTGTATAGATGTAACATGTCATTATCACAGTCTGTGTAAGGCTTTTGGACCTAATGATGCACGCTGTGTGTGTGTTGACCGCTGTCTAACTTACAAAGAACCCGTATGTTCATCCAATGGCACAACATACGACAACAAATGTCTGTTTGAACAGGAAGTTTGTCTCAATGGACTAAACTTTACCGTACAACATCCTGGCAGCTGTGAAGGTCAGCAGTTTCTTTGCCTTTTTTGTAATGGCCAACGTGCACCTTTTCACTGAATCCTGTTAACCTTGTTGAACAGATAGTAAAATTTTCTTTTACTTCATTTCCGTTTACTTTCCCAATTCTTGGGCGGGAATAGTTGTTGCGCCAACAAGGGATTTAAGTTTGTTTCTATAAACCTATAACTAACCTTTCCAACTCCTTTTTAGGATTTCCTCTTCAGCGTGGTCGCCTTCACATTGCCCATATTCCATCTCTGGGTTATTCTCACTGTCAAGTAATTACTTTCGAACCTTTTGTGTTTTATCCTGACAAATCCATTGAAGTGCAGATAACTGTCAATCATATCGATACCACTGACAAATCGTATGTCCATGACGCGGCGGTATCGTGGATTGAAAATGTCAATAACGGCGGATTTACTGCCTGTGTGATGGCAGCTGGATATAACGAACGAAAGTCATATGCTAACGTGACAGTTGATTGGATAGCGTATCAAGGTGCTCCAATGGGTGGCGTGACTGGTGAACTGCGCATGTCACAGTGGTGGACAGGGACGACTTGTGCAACTGTCAAATTTCCCACTGTAAGTTGCCCTGATCTATTTCTGAACGTTCTCTTTTTCAAAGCTTTTATGGTTATAAACATCATTCACGACAGTTACACTTTTAGAAGTCTTGTCAAATTACAGTTCAGGGTGCTTTATAGTTGTAAGAAAATGCTATAAAGTGATCGTTCTTTCACTAATTAACCACATTTGCTTATGTAAATTCGAAGAAGTGAAACATAACGTTCAAACTGCCGCTTTTAATAACTTTGCTGAATCTATAAAGATCACCATTCTTTCTTTGAATTGTTAATAAAGTAGATAAATTAAAAAAATAAAGAAATAAATAAGAACAGATGATAATAATAATTTTAAATAGAAGCATTTTATCAGAATGACAATTTTTCTGTGCTATTTGCAGAGGAAATTTTCAGTCAAACCTTCAGTCTTTGTGACGTCAAAGCATCACAATCCAGGACTAAAACGTGACGCTGCAAGTGTATGGATTGAAGATGTAACAAAATCATCTTGTAAAGTTTGTATGAGAGAACTGCAGAATTATGCTGGATCGCACCGAGATATTTTTGTGGTAAGTATAATGTATCCTTAAGTGAATGTCAAGCATGGATCATGCATTGGGCTGCCACGGGCTTTATAAGTTAAAGGTAATTCTACGGATACCCTAAAAAAGAACAGCCCATAGTTATCATAGGTCGAGCAACTCCGCAAATTCATCTTAGAATTAGTTATTAAAAGGTGCCATTCTTCACCTTCACACCTCATGCCCATTGATTTTTATTGTTTATCTATGCATGCCGGTCGATTAACGAAAAATAACGAGTTGTTGATTTTATTTTCAGAATTGGCTGGCCTTTTCGGATCTTCCCAACCCTCCCTTTTCAGAACATAACTCGATCTACTTTGCAAACGATAAATCTCCCAACAGCAGACATTATAATGCATTTTGCAAGGTCAGTATCAGCGTTTGAGTTTGAATCCAAACCTCAGTGAAAAAGCCTTTTTTTACCATCTGATGGTAGTTATCAAATTTTAATTTCAGACCATTAAAGCGAAGGTGTTTAACCTGTAACAGTCTTAGCAATATACATAATACTGACAATTCCACAGGTCACACATTGGCTACTTCTATACCTCAGTCACCTCTATGATGGGGTCTGTCCATTTGGTGTTTGTATGCATTGAATAGTTTTAAGAATTAAATGTAAGTATTCTGTGAAAGGAGAATGATAGAGCAAAAGCATAAAATCCATTTGAATGACAATTTCACGTTATCAAAGGTTTAAAGTTTAGTTGCAGCCTATGTTTCAAAGGGCGTCTTATGCCGAGCTGAGTGAATTCAAATAACGTTGGCCTCAAAATCTGTTTCGCCTTGCTGTATTTGTTTCACAGATTTGAGCTTCTCAGTTTGGAAGTGTACTTTATGTAGTGCCAGCACAGTTTATTGTGAACGTTGATATGGCATGCTTTTCCCAAAATTTTAAACTCAAAGTTAAGAATTAGTTCATTCACGATAATCTCAAAATCGTCAGGAAAACAAAAAGACCTCCTTTTTCAAAGGTGGAGCAAAGCGTAATCAAAACCGAGGTTCTCCAATTTCACTTTATTTCCTTTTTACCCTTCTCTAGTCAAGGACACTTTAAGGTAGTATCTATGAACAGTAAAGTAAGATTTAGTCATCCAGACCTTACCAGAGGATTCTATCAATACAAAAAAAAAACTGTTGGACTTGGAAGTATTCTCTGTAGTTATTTCTTGATTAATGAATTATCTGTCTCTACAACTTGACTGTATAACCTATAGAGTGAACTAAAAAAAGAGGTGTGTGAATTAGACGATATCTTGTTAACAATTCCCCTTCAAGTTGAAATATTTTCTTTACCTTTTATAGGAGGCAGTCTTTGCCAAAAGTTATAACACAACGCCACACGTCTTCGTTTCTGCTTCTCACTCGACAAAAGGAGGAAATCAAAGTCCAGTTCATAACAGCATAGCTGCCTGGGTAGAGGTTGGTAACTAGTGATGTCAGGATATCAAATTTCATATTAAATTAGTATAGGTAATAGCATGATTAGTAGTGATATTTGGCTTAAATACCACGCGTGATATTTAATGGAAATTGCTATACGTAATTTCGCGAGCCGTTAGACGAGTGAAATTTGAGACAATTTTGAAATATCACGAGTGGTATTTATGCCAAATATCACATACTAATCATGCTATTATTTGTTTATACTACTACCGGCAAAAGGTTTGTAATTTTCACATGTAGGTATTTCAAATTAAGCTGAAATACCATTGCTCTAAGCCAATCAAATTGCAGAAATTTCTCATGTAGTAGTATAAAGAGTAGCATAGTAGAGAACTAATTAACCTTTTCTGCGGACGAATTTCGTTATTCTGCTAAAGAATACATAAACACCGATGATTTTATGACCTTTTGTCTTTATTCCTTAAATAGTAACCTGTGAATAATAATAATAATAATAATAATAATTATTATTATTATTTTTATTATTATTATTATATTCATAATCATAATCATAACATATTTAACCAAGGTAAACCTGTCAGTGAAAGCTGTTATAAATGGGGAGAACGATACCAATTTCAGCACTGAAGAATACAGGCAACTACAACAAACAAAGATAAATATAAGTAGTTACAGGTGTATACTGGTGCTTGGGCACCAGTGAAAAAAAAGTGCCTTTTTTAGCAGATTCTGTGCGTACTGCAGAAATTAAAGTATCTAAATATAGGTAAAATCTCGTTAACATAGGTCGTTTGCCATTTTAAGGTGGTTTAGCCGGTTTACACTGGGGCTTTCTAGAACTTGTTAGGGAAACAAATGCGTTGCTTTTTGATTGGTTGACTAAAAAAATGTAAAGTATTCAGTTGTTGATTCATGCTGTCAAAGTAATAAGCGCTAACTCCCCTTTGACATGAAATCGCTGAGTAAGTATCCAGTTCCATTCTGCTGCTTTCATTGCCCAACAATTTTTACCAGTTTAGGTTCTCTGATTCTTGGCGAGCAAATCGTGCACATTGATTAGTCCGAAGACCAACTAGCTCTTTCAAATAACAAACCGAGTTTTAAACTTACCCGAGTCCCCCTTCTTCTTCTCCACAATTCAGTTTTTTTACTGCACCTTCCTTTTTTGATTTTCCTTTCAGCACGAAAACCACCACCACAGCCTCCAGAACCACATTTTCATTGTTTTTTTTCCGGTCCTCCTCCACCATCACCACATTACTGTTGTTTTCTCACCACCACCATCTTTCTATTGTTTTCACCCTTCCTCCACCACCACCACCACCACCACCACATTCCAATGCGTATTTCCACCACTACCACCACATTCCAATGCGTATTTTAGTACTAATGTTTAGTGCTTTTACATACAGTATATTAGCAGGAAAGGATTTCGGGTTTGTGTCAAAGAACTGTATGAGGCAAAATACGACCCACTCTTCATATCCTACATAGTTTTGTCAGGTAAGAACTTTACTGCAAAAAAAAAAAAAATTTTTTTGCGGTATATCTTTCAATATTGTCTCTTATTTGTGACTCCATGCCGTGATTTATACGCACAGATATCTGTCCAGATGGATGGGATTACTTCAATGGATACTGCTATTTAACGAGCACTGTATGCGCACCTTGGGTGACTGCTGTGTCCAACTGTTCGGCTATGAACTCACATCTGGTAACAGTGCACAACCAAGAGGAAAATGTCTACATACAGCACCGTCACAATGGCGAGCGATCATGGATTGGCCTTAATGACCGAAGCGTTGAGGGATCGTTTGTGTGGACAAACAAGGAAATAATCCGTTTTCAGTACTGGGCTCCGCAACAACCAAACAACTTGAAAAACGAAGACTGTGTCCACGCCCTTGGTGCAGAGCATGGCTACACTTGGAACGACGTGTCATGTGATAAATGCTATAACTATACTTGTGTTAAAGGCAAGTTTTGAGTTACCATAGAAATACTACAAATCCAAACCTTTGTCACCAATAACGAGATTTGAAGATCACTTCTGCAGTAGTGAGTTTTTATGATAATTTTATCGCCGTGTTGTTGATCAGAATTATATAAAGTCTGCATTTTTATGTAGCAGTCTTCCAGGCGGTAGTCTTAATATTTAGGTAAAATTGGTCTTCATTGACTTTTGTTGTCTGCTGCAGAGATTGACGAATGCATCAGCAATTATCACAGGTGTGATCCAAACGCTGCTTGTCAGAATACCGTGGGCTCATACATTTGCACTTGCAAAGCTGGATTCTATGGAAATGGAAAAAAGTGCTTTGGTAACTATCACAATTCTTTTTTTGTTTTCCCGACCTTTGCATTCTGGTGAGCTGTGGAGTTAACATATTTGCCTTTTACGGTAACTAAGGTACTTTATTCTTATCCAATATTTATAGATGAGAACTTACCAATAAACTAAAAACTAACTAAGAATTACAATGGGCATTCTCGGTCTTCGTTTTGACAATTAATTAGGCACATAGAATATCTGCTAATAGCACGTTTAGTGTCCTATCGACTCCTTCTGGGCTCAGGTTTGACATTTAATGTGATATATCATCAAATTGACTGGGACTCTGCGACATGTATAAGGTATTCTACAGACTACTATCAACGTCTTACTTTAGAAAGTTGGTTTACTAACTTAGAACAAACGCCACTGAATCGTAGCCAACAATTGCCAGCGCCGTACAAACGACTTATTGACGAGATCAAGCTAAACTAAAAACGGGAGAACGACTGGAGAACTGACAATTTAACTAACAATAGACGGCTGTTTAAGTGTGACAATAGACGGATCGAAACGCATCAATTGCTTATTACGAGACTTCATAGCCAATAACATCACGGCTTAACGGACATCGCGACGTAATTGACCAATCAGTTCAATAACCAGAGTATAATACCATCAACTGACGTGATACAACTCACTTTGACTCTGAAGATGACTACCGCACAGGTTGTCGAAACGTCAGTCACTGTCAACAACAACAGTCCTATTCAGGACTACGTTCACCCGGACGATCAAACTCAACCTACTTTTGATATATTTTTTTGTTCAACCTGTCCATCAGTTGTTTTAAACTTGTCATACATTGCTATACGTCAAAACAAAGTAATAAAAAATTACCAGCACATAATTTACTTAGTGAGGATTCACTGACTACTCAGATTATCATTTGTTTTCTCCCTCATTAGATATTGATGAATGCAGCAACAAAACCCATACCTGTGACGTGAGTGCAGTTTGTAGCAACACTCAAGGGTCTCACAACTGCACCTGCAAACCTGGATACTCTGGAGATGGGAAGAAATGCATTGCAGTTGGTATGCAGCATCCCTAAAGAATCCTATGATATTGTCTATAATTATTTTATACTGTTTAGTTCGGAAAGCTGGTTCAGTTTACGAATATTTTGCCTAAATATAGACAGTTAGGCTTAATTTGTTGGGTTTTTAGCGCCATTATTCCGGGCCTGAATTTCTTACACAGTTTCTCATACAGCTTACAGTACAGTGTACAAAAAGTAGATATTATTGTTGACTTTATAAGTCGTAAAGTAGCCATATCCTGCCAAATGTAGAATTAACACGCAGTGCTAATGTCATGTCTTCCAGTTCCTAAGAACTGTGCTGAACTGTACAAAGCTGGAAAACGAACAAGTGGAGTTTACAAGATGGACCCAGACGGTGCTGGTGCCTTTGACGTGTACTGTGACCAAACAACAGCCGCTGGGGGGTGGACAGTGTTCCAAAAGAGACTGGATGGCTCGGTTAATTTCTACCGCGGCTGGAACGACTACAAAAAAGGGTTCGGAAATCTGAATGGCGAGTTTTGGCTCGGACTGGACAAAATTCACCGCCTGACAAAAACTAAAAGCAAACTTCGAGTGGATCTAGAGGACTTCAACAGAAACACAGTTTATGCCGAGTACAGCTACTTTGCGATATCAGACGAGAGAAGCAAATACAAGCTGAGTCTTGGAACTTACTCCGGTAATTGTATTACTAACTTGATTAACGACGGAGTTCGTGGAAACGTCTTTTAACGGCCCAAGTTAATGCTAATGATCATTTGACGTTTAAGAAATAAAGACTCACCACAGAGATACAGCTGGTCCAACATACAGTGAAGTATGTAATAATCACAACGCTATCATAACATAAGAGTAAAGCTAATAAATATAATATGGAGCGTTAGAGTGATTTTACTTCCACCATGAAACGGATTCAATGTTTCCCACTGTTTTTAGATCTTAACCATTCCATTAAAAATCACAGTTTTCTGGAGATGAATTTAAGGAAATATCGTTTCTTCCAATTTCATTTTCCAGGAAATGCTGGTGACTCGCTTAGTGGTCACGGGGGCTCTCCTTTCACCACTAGAGATCAAGACAATGACAGCTCGTCTGCTAACTGTGCTACAAGGTTCAAGGGAGCTTGGTGGTACGGAAGCTGTCATACTTCCAACCTGAACGGCCTCTATCATCGCGGAAGACACTCTTCATATGCTGATGGTGTGAACTGGTATGGTTGGAAGGGATATCACTACTCCGCTAAACGAGCTGAAATGAAACTCAAACCAGTCAACTTCTAAACCGACAAACAGCGATTGTCAGTGCTTATATCTGCTTGATTGGCAATGGTCGGTTAAATAACTTATAGTAACACATTTTTTTAGACTGCTGCTGAAATGATAAATTAAGCATAATCTTGTCACAGATTTGACGGGGAAAAAACTATAAAATAAAAGATGTTGCAATTGGCTTTCGCAAGGTTTATACTAACTGCGTTCTGTCCAACAAGTCTTTCTTCTTCCGATTCACTGAACTTTATGGTCTTTGTTTTTAATACTTGCTTTAGATATGCTTTTTATGGCTCAGTCAATTTCAAGCGCGCCATCCCCAACCCCCCACCACGGGCATTTGTCAATTCTTTTAGAAACGGTTAACATTTTTCCTTTGTCAATATTTCACTTTAAAATATGCCTATTTTGATAGCTATTGATATTTTTAGAAAGAATCTTTTTAATACATATGCTTTAAAAAGATACGTGCAGTTTTCGCTCCATCACCACTCTACTACAGAGTATTTTTTGAATCCGTCTAAGGAACTGCTTCCCGCGATCCCGCCAACTTGATTGGTTCGTACATGGAAGAAAGACAATCAATGCATTGTTTAAAAGAAAAGACACTTTAATTCTTTGTGAGCGAATGGTTGAGGCAGAGAGTCAGAGAAAAACTCTGCGAGATGTTTAAAAGGTAATATAAGCTTTGTGTTTTGTATGATCAATGCGACGACGTTGACCATACGGTTCCATGGTGATGAGAAAATAATCATGTTTATAAGTTTGTCGGTTATTTGATAATCATTCACCAATTTAAATACCTTCGAAAATAAGAAAGGTGGTATTAAAATTGTAGTGTATAGTTCTGTCATTGATATTCATCAGATCGGATAACTCTTTTTAGCAATAATTATAACTTGCCGGCTAGGAGCGATTTCCGTTGCGTGTTTCACGCGTTTTGATCAGATTATTACAGATTTCCTATAAACTAAATATGGCATTTGCAGCTTATTTACTGGAAAATGCAATGTTAGTGTTGGCCCGGGGTGGGGCATTTGCCCACTTTTTTATGCTCCACTTTGGGGTTTTTGGATGAATCACCCGGCCCCACCGTTGGGCATTTTCAGCTTTTCCAAAAAACTAAAAAAAGACAAATGCCGGGGGGAAGGGGGGTTGGGTAGGTTGGAATTGCCTGAATCATTATTGACCAAGCAGAAGGTCAAGATGGCTGGATATTGGCCAAGTTCCTCTGTCCGTTTTTATAGACCGAGTCGAGGCCAATAGACAGCCATCTTGATCGAACAAGCTTGGTAAATAAAGGATTTATATATTATATGGCCAAAAAGACAACATTTTCTTGGGGAACAACAAGGGAAATCCTGAGCCCGTTTGGTTAGGAGGGGGACATTGGGGGGTACCCACTACCACAGTACCGTAAGAAAAAATGGCAAATACCGAAATACGGCGTCGAAAATCGTGTAAATACCGATACCGCATATTTTAATCACATTTATAATCGGTTCCCCATACTTATGGCTGCTTCCATGTAGCGCGTTTAATTATCCCAGGCATATATTCACAAGATTTCCATGTTGTTGTAATATTTTGGTAGTTCGCAGATTCTGCCACATCATGATATTATTCACGAGTCAATTACAGCCCAGAGTTATTTTGATTAACTCGCGCTCTAATATGCGATAGAGGTGAAGAAACTTTTAGCAAGCACATCATTCCGAACAAAAATAAAGCTTTCAAGAGATTTTTCACCTTACCAAAAAGAAGAATCATATACAAGCACATGCGTTGCAGATCAATTACTCATTGAGCACTGAATTAAGACCAGTAGAACGAACAAGGAACATTTCAGTTCACCCAACAGCATTTCTGGCCATTTCAGGCTGTTGTATCGTACAGTTAGCTGTTGTCTATAAAGAAAAGGTTTATGATGTTTATTATATCGACATTTCTTTACCATTTCATTCATTGAAGCCATCTTTCCAATTTTTTCGAAATATCACGTGAACTATCTTAAGAAATACGAAAAACAACCCAGAAAAATATAGCTTTCTGAATTCCTTCATGTAGAGATGTGCCGTGTGACCTTTCCGGGTTTGGGGGGGGCCGGGGGGGGGGGGTACTGCCATAGTATGGTTTTCAAGCAGTTTTCTCTAGGATAGGGTGTATAAATCAGAGCGTTTGGGTTTAGAATAGGGTATCATTTTTCAGGAAACTGATGAATTGGTTGAAGATTTTATCTAGACTAGGTAAATAGCTACTCTAGGATAGGGGGATTTGGGGAGTTTACTCTAGTATAGGGTGGCAAAATTCAGCTGACCTAGCTCTGGTATAGGTTAAGGGTTCCAGGGTCCCAGCGGCACATCCCCACCCAGAAATTCCTAAAGTACCCTCCCCCCCCGGGGGCGGAGGCAAGGAAATTAGGTAAAAAATGATGATATCGAACTGCACTGAATCATTATAATACATGACAGATTTCATGATAAGAGAGCTTTTTTCTTTAAAGTCATATCTCATCTAACGATGTCGAACGAAGAGCCATACACAAAAAATACTGACAGTTTCGATTTTTTTTTCTCTAATATCATCAATGACAACTAGTTGGCAGTTAATTGATGGAACGCGCGAACGTGGATGTACATTGTATAACTGATTTCAATTAATTCTGGTTCACACAGTTTTTCAGTTTGCACTTTTTTATAAATTACATCTACATGACGCTTTAATAAGAGCAAATATAAGTTCTATGTGTCACGTGTCAGGATTGTCACACCACGGTGTTTCTTGTACATTGCAGTGCAAGTTCACGCTAAGAATCACGCACGGTGCCCCATTAACAAAAAGATCAGTCTTTTTAGCAATGTTGTACTTGACCGTTGTAACTCCTGTTTCCCTGTCTTTCTGAAACGATACCTGAAAAGACAAGACGAACACAAATAAGGAATTTCAAGATTAAATGAACTTACAAGTTTGTCTAAAGAATGAAAATTCAGACCAGCAGGGTATCAAATAACAACTGAAGCCTTAACTTCAACGGCTTAAAAACGGCGCGATTATATATTTTCTCCTCGATGTGAATGAAATTCTTGCCTATGATAAAAGTCATGCTACTGTTTGAAAACCAAGAGGTAAACTAGGCTGTGCGAAAAAGCCCTCTCGATCTGGGAGGGAGGGGGCATGGGGGACAGAGGGGAAAAAAAAGAGCGCTTTGGCGCACGTCTCAGTAATTTTATATCTGCATTGAAAAAGTCGACACAAGCGCCATTCAGCAAACGTTCCTGTGTATGAGTGAAAGTTGGAGGGGAAGCCTTCTGTTCCCGCCAGGGCTTTTGCGTTAAGCAAAGAAATGTTTACTACGCAGAATATTCCAAACAAATTTAGGTTTTCAGTTGGACGTAAATTAATTGGGATTCCTCAAAAAATGATAAAAACTGTCTTGACAGTTTTCACTGCATTGGTGAAGGCCGATGTGAAGAGCAGAAACAGTATTTTAGGTTTTACAGAAAATCCTTTTGTTTTTTTCACGGCAATACTCAAGGATTTTCATTCGGAAGGAGATCTAACTGTGTACCTCTTCATTAGCCGACAAAAACAAAAACAAAAAAAAACTAAAACAACAGCAACAAAAAACATATGATCCGTAATTTATAGGATTGGAAGTTACATCTCGGGTAGCAAGTTTTATGTCATTTGACTTTCTTTTTGTGGATCAAGAACTTGGTGCTTTACAAACGATTTTACAGAACAAGCAAATAAAAGCGCACTACATGATTCTCTAAGTGAAAAACAAAGCTATTTCATCGTTTTGATGGTTTTTTCGGAGTTAGGCGCACTTGTAGCTGCATGATTGAAGGAAAAAGAAAGATCTCTTGGTCCGTACACAAGTTACAGAGCGAAACTTTACCAATCATTGATCGAGAGATTACTTAACCACAGTATAAACAAATATCAGTTACCTACATGTAAATGTACCAACTCACCTTCTTCTGGTCATAAAACCTTGCGTAGTCTCGTTTTCTTTTCTTCGGGTCATGATCGTGTTTAAGCGTTTTATAACCAGTTGTTATTTGTTTGCTGCTGTGGCGATAAATCTAAAATCAATATCAACATCGTCAAACAATATTAACCTTAATAGCCACGATGAAAGAGTTTCGAGTTTGTAACGAAAAATATTGTGACATTTGAGATTATTAGCCTAGGGTACTTATAGGGGGGTAGATGGAAGTAAATGGGATGTGAATCACAGTGTACATTGAAAAAACTAAGACTCTCCCCCGCCGCCGCCTCTCCTTCCGTTCCCAACTCCGTTCCCCGCTCCGTTCCAATCTACGATGGCTCTGCTCCGTTCTCCGCTCCGTTCCTCGCTCCGTTTCCCGCTCCGTTCTACGTTGAGTACCCCGCTCCGTTCCCCGCTCCGTTCCCTGCTTTATTCTGTTCATTGTAGACAGAAGAAGACTAAGTTCTATCTTATGATCACTCTTGACAATTAATGAACAAGTAGTACACCAATGATCTCATACAGATGCCCAAGGTTAAGCCAGGTTGTCCGGTAACAGTTTCCAGCAGTATACTAAACTTAACTACACTAAACAGCTCGCATTTTTGGAAAGGTCAAGAACGCACGCAGTCAAACGAAAGGTCTGGAGCCAGAATGAAAACGGAGAGTGAGCCAGGAGAAGGACTCTTCCCCTCACCCAGTTGATTTTGAGAAAACTGACAAACTGACAAAAGAGCTGACTTTGCACAACCTACTAGTGATTTTTGCTTTCAGCGACTTGAAAACCTAGTTTTAGCACTTCAAACGAAGGCCGGTCACTTACGATTCCACAGATGCAGCACCATCATCCCGGCATTGTGAGGGCATAATCTTGTCAAGTTTAACCCTTAGCAATCTCATGGTCTCCAAATTGTTCCAATACGAGAAGTAGCAGAGAGGTTGGTATTATCAATTGAGTTGATTCAGTGCGTGAATAATATTGGTCACAACAGAAACATCTGAGAATAGCCATGTAGGGGTTACTAACAATACTGGAGTTAAAGTTCTGTTAACGGACATTCCCGTGAGCAGCACTGAGGCTGCTCTACCTTCCTATCAAACTGCTAGTAGCAGCCCCCGCGGGGGTGTACTCCCTTATATAAGCCATATATGTATGTGCCGCCCCAAAGGGTAGGGTTTTGCGCCGTTTTAGTCTGAAAACGGGTATAGACTTTGCCCATTTTAGTCTGGAATCGGGTACGGTAATCGTGCGGACTACGGGATTGTATGAACTTATTCATCGTTTCAATTCCAAATGAGGTAGAAAGAAAGAGAAATATTCGAATTCGAAATTGATCATGTTGATTTTAAGGAAATTTTCTTGTTCCTGTTCTAATCTAAGTGATGATGAAATAATTTCTTAAAGGCCAGATCTGAAAACGGGTTGAAAATTGATATTTTTTTGGTCGGAAATAGGATCAGGATTTGGAGAACCGGGCGGGACACCCCCACCAATAATTCCGAGTAATACCCCCTCCCCCAGGGTAAGCAGCTTAGGAGGATCATTCCTGTATTAAGTGGCCGCTTCCAGTTGTGGAACTTGTTCTTGTGTTTTGCAGGAGCGTCCCCTTTTATGAGCTTCAGTGGTATTAGTAATATTATTACTTAATAATAGTTTAGCTTGATCATTATCATCATCTTCACTTCCCCAACCCCAAAATTTGTTGGAAAGTCCATTAACGTAAAATTTAAAAAGAGAATGATTTAGAAGTCATTTACTGCAAATTTAAAGGGACAGTGTCCCGATTATGCGCACGCGCGAGCGTAATCTGTTTTTTCTTCAAAAGACAATAGAACTGTCATATTGACTCGACAAGATTTCCTTCCGGACCGCACCGCCGACGGAGATTTGTTGTTTACATTCTCACGT
>CALNXK010000185.1:105000-110000 GCA_942486035.1 Porites lobata | reverse complement strand
AAACTCTTATAAACTACCGTCTGGCGCGCGAAAACCGAGTCGCAAAAACGAGATATGATAGAAGATTAATGTATCAACAATCTCGTACAAATTCATATCTGTACGATTTTTCAAGCCTGAGTTATTCGTAGAGGTATTTCAGCCCAACTAACAATAAAAGTTCCTATCCGAGTATGATGACGCCATGATCGTGTCCGACAGAACATCTGTTTCTCTGTTGTTTCTTAGTTTACCAATGAAACCGATTAGTCATCAATCGCCACTAAACAAAAATTAAGAGAGTGGTTAAATAGAGACTGAATCCGGTCAAATGATAAGCGGTCTGATCATTTTATACCGACTTAGGAACTGAGCCACCATTTTAAATTTCTAGCAACGCGTAGACCTAATAGAAATTCAAACGTTATTCCTACACGAAAAATCATATTGACCTGAAAATTGTTAAAACGATAAGTTCCTAGGAAGTCTTATTCCTTCATTATTGTATTATGAAACGTAAAAAACAGGCCCGGGTTGTTCAAACGTTGGATAGCGCTATCCAGCGGATAAATATTGGAGAAACTAATTGCGCTATCTTGTGGATAGAGATTTATCCAGCGGATAGCGTTATCGACCTTTTGAACAACTGGGGCCAGAAGGATTGGTGAGTATAAAATATGATGCAAACCATGCAGGAAGGATGTGTAAATGTATTTAGTTCAGTTTATCACTGTAACACTTCGCTAAGGTAAATGATGGGATTACTAGAGAATAGCTAATATATCATAAAAAAGAAAGTTCGATGCAAATATCACAAGTGCTTAACTAAAGTCTACGAATCTGATAAGAGAGCGTCTAATCGCCCAGTAATTTTGAATTTTCTCGGCTGCCCGTATGCAAATGTTAGTGAAATGGAATAGTCGCGATTATACGCCATCTTCTTTATGCTCTTGTACCCCCAGGGACGTCAAAAACCTCACATGTCTACCCCCACTAAGTACCTGTATCTTTAACAAAATTACATATCAGCTCTTTGCTTCTCCTTAACCCCGTATCTCACTGCTACCCTCCCAGGCAATTTTTTTCATTGTGCTGAACGTGTAATATTTTCGCGTTAAACCTTTGCCACGTATTCCTAAGAGGTATAATGACGACCAGGGTAGATTTTCCCTCACTGGAAGCAAGATGTCTACCGAGCACCAACTCCGTGTACACTTCTTCTCGATTTTCTTCACGTTTGCTCTCATTTACCAAGAAATTGAAGGTATGAACGATAGCGAAATTGATGTTTTTATGTTATTGAAGAACTGTTTTATACATACATGCTGGTAAAATTTTGATTTAATGCTAAAGAACTGTGAGTTACAAGAAGGCTTTGATTTCACGAAGGAAGAAGCATTGTTCACAAGTAGTTACTTTTTTATTAAGCCAGTATCTTTATGGTCAAAACATGTCGAATAGTCGCACAGTGGCACTTAATAGTTTGTTCTTATTTCCACCACAGGACTCAGCTTCAAAGCAGGAAAATTCAATGTGACCACAACTTTGAGTCTGTTTGCCTGTAAGAATGTTTCTTTTGAGGAGCCTTTTCACGGTGGACAAGAAATTAAAATCTTCATTTCTAAAAGCCATGCAACGGAAGGTTCTACTCGAGCTCGTGGAAATGGTGCAGCAATTTGGGTGGAATCTGTGAATAACAAGGCATTTACTGTCTGTGTTTTGGAGTACGGAGATGGCTCAAGTGGCGCTTCGCAAGTGAACTGGATGGCGCTGCAATCTGTACCTACTGGCGCTCAACTAGGCACAGCTTCTTTAAACGCCTGGACTACTGGAACAAAGTGTAAAAGAATCGCTTTTGAAAAGGTTCGATTAGTTCAGTTTTTCATCTTTTTTTGTAATTTCATTTCTTTTGTCTACAAAAAAAACCCTTCAGCCTTTCACTTTATACTCGTTATTTCATATGTCTATTCATAAAAAGTGCTAGAGTCATGCCCAAGTTTCAGAGTGTTTGACAACGTTGTTGTTGTTGCTATGCAGGTGGTGTGACGTGTTTTCTTACTATTACCTGTTATATCATATTTCTTGAAGAGATGAAAAGTTTGATTGATAGACTGGGATAAACTCAACAAAATAATGTTATTTTTATCAGTTACCGTGACGTCATTAATGTGGCGGCCATATTGGCTGCCATCTTGAATTTTATTTAAAATTCGTTTTTTGCTAAAATTTGTCTTAATGACATTAAATTTGAGAATTAAGTTTGAAGTATGCTATAATCAAATATTTTTCTTTTTTTGGAACTATGCTATGTGTAATTTTTTTATAAAGAAAGTAACGCGCATTTTTCTTAGAAGTGGCTAGCCTTATGCTATTTATGACGTCATATCTTGCTACCATAGCAGCCTTCCATGACCAAATTTGAACGGAATTTGCCCTAGGAATAAAATGAGCAGTTGCTAAAAAGAAAAGGCCTTGGCTAAAAATCCGTTTTTGAAAATATTGGGCAAAACCTGTGCGCTTCTACCAATTCAATTGATGTTAAATTTCAAGTTCTAAATCTTCAATCTCTTTCTTGTTCTTAATTTGTTTTGACAGAGAAGAACAAATTAAGAACAAGGAGGAGATTAGAGTAAAGAAAAAGAAATAGAGGAGAAAAGATAGGGCTTTAAAGGACCAGAAAGCCGAGTAAACTGAAGCAGCTAAAGAAGAAAATATATAGAAAATTAGATCAAGAAAATAAAACAACTTTTCAGAAACAAGTGGGTCAAGTAAATATATTATTGGAACTTCTAACGGTATTTAGTCTTGCAATTGTATACCCTGAAGAAGGCAGCATTGCCGAACCGTCGGTTAAGATTGTTATAATAACAGGTCAGTTTTACAATTTTTAAATTTACATTAGTTACTACGCTGCGCAAGTTTTTTAATCTCTATTTACACAAGTAAATATATTACTTAAAGTAACAGACTAATAAAAGATGAGAAATAAATGAAGAGTTGAAGAAACTGAAAAAAAGAGCAGTGAACTTATAGTTTATGTCCGAGTTAAATAAACCTGCAGGTAGATTTATTTAGAAAAGATGCTGGGGAAAAAAAGAAGGAAGTAATAGAAGGGTTTAAAAAGTAAAAAAAACAAAAAACACTGAAACAAATTTTGGTTTGCTTTTCTTGATTGTTTTGTCTGTTTTCCTGATTTTCGTATCTTGTCTCTTTCTGACTACTAAACATGGCCAAAGAAAAATGATTACAAAAAAATTCAACTTTCATTTGTAAAATCCTAAGAAATATTTGATTAATCTATACAAGACTCTCATAAAAAAGTTCCTTTGAAATAGTGACACAATGCTTCGTCCACAAATTTAAGAGTTAGAGTACGAAAATATCACGCCATAATGTGGTCTAGGAATAAAGGGGTTGAGTGTTTTTTTAAATATTTATTTCATTTAACACTCCACTTTACCTGCCCTCGATGCGCTACAGTGCTGCTTTCCATGGTAGAACTTATAGTTTCCCTCCTTTGTCATCTTTGTTCCTTGAAAATATTTTATCGATAATATCATTTGTTCATATTTTTCCTCTTTCAGCGTTTCCAGGCTCTTCCAAATATCTTCGTCACTGTTCGTCACCAGGTTCTTAAAAGACCTCAAGACGCTTTGGCCCTGTGGGTAGATGACTTGCGCAAGGACAGTTTTAAACTCTGCGCCAGAGAAATTAAGAGTTTTGATGGAATTCACAAAAATATCAAAGTCGTAAGTAATAATCCAGATAATTGCTTTCTTCGAAAGCTAATTGTTTTGTTAGTAGTGGAGTCTTTTGGAACTAAGTAGAATTGCGCGAACTCTTAACCACAGAACGAGTTTTATGCACTGTTATGTTGGTATTTTCATTAACACCAATATAGATTGTTTTTCGTACAAAACAGTAGGCAAAACTCTACAATAGCTTATTCAAAATTGCCGCGGCTCAGTATCGTCATACCTTGTAATCGTAACAACTTTTTGCAACAAAATTTGTGAAAATGTGCCTGAGGAGGAAATGAACGTTTAATAAAAACGTTGATGCTCGATTATTTTTCTATCCCATCAATCCCCCGCCCCCCGTCTTGTGCATTTGAGAGCAGAGCAAATATTAAATAAGTGGCGTTGTTGGGTACCCTTGCTTTGCTTTCTTCTTGGTTTGAAAGCATAATGACCGTAAGAACAAGTGTTACATTTATAGGCTCAAAATTCTTGCTTCATATCTTTACCTTTTCCCTGCAGGATTGGATGTCTTTTACCAAATTGAAGACTGACAATTTCACCTTGACTGATAGTCTCGTGTTTACAAACAACAACTCACCACCAAACAAACAGGACAACAACGCTCTTTGCCAGGTAGTACCATTTGACTCGTGTGTTAAGGCTTGCCTCAACTAATTTGTGGGCTTTAATTTCAAGTAGAAACATTTCTCTCATCTTCACTTGGTAAGCAGTTTTCTATCCACGCTTGATTCTATTTGATGCTGATTTTTATTGTCTGTCTAAGTCACGTGGCTGGCATTGGCCTTCTAACCGTCAAAATGTTTCACCGAAAATGGGGAATACTTAGTCAAACTGTATTCTCCTTACTTTATCGTGTTTCTAAGGCTTCTAGCCAGAGCGGTAATAGAGTGCCAGCTTTTAATTATGCCCACGCATGTTTTGTCGGAAACCGTCAGTTACGAGTCTCGTCACGTGACTTAATAACATACTAGAAACTGATAAGGTATAGAATGAATACCGTTTTAAAAGGAAGAATCGCGTTAACAACCATCTTTAGACCATTTTGACGTCTAAAATTTGCGAATGTTTGATATGCGAATGTATCCAATAAAAAAACACGTTTTGTGACGTCATCAGGAGCGGAAAATTACTTGACGCTATATAACACTTCTGTACGATCAAACAAGACAAATGTTAATTCTTCAAGTTTCACAACTGAAACAAACTTATTCTTATTCTGCAAACGTGATTTCTTAAAACTCTACTGGGGGTCCTCTATTT
>CALNXK010000185.1:45000-100000 GCA_942486035.1 Porites lobata | reverse complement strand
AATGCTAAACAATAAAATAGTAAATGAAATGAAATAAAATATAAAGTGATCGTTCCTTCACTAATTAACCACATTTACTTATGTCAATTCGAAGAAGTGAAACATAACGTTCAAACTGCCGCTTTTAATAACTTTGCTGAATCTGTAAAGATCACCATTCTTTCTTTGGATTGTTACTGAAGTAGATAAATAAAGAAATAAAGAATGAAGAAATAAATAAGAACAGATGATAATAATTTTAAATGGAAGCATTTTATCAGAATGACAGTTTTTCTGACAATTTTTTTTTTTGGCAGAGGAAATTTTCAGTCAAACCTTCAGTCTTTGTGACGTCAAAGCATTACAATCCAGGACTAAAACGTGACGCTGCAAGTGTATGGATTGAAGATGTAACAAAATCATCTTGTAAAGTTTGTATGAGAGAACTGCAGAATTATGCTGGATCGCACCGAGATATTTTTGTTGTAAGTATAATGTATCCTTAAGTGAATGTCAAACATGGATCATGCATTGGGCTGCTACGAGCTTTATAAGTTACAGGTAATTCTACGGATACCCTTAAAAAGAACAGCACGTAGTTATCATAGGTCGAGCAACTCTGCAAATTCATCTTAGACCCTGTTTACATGGAGTGGGGGACCCCGGTCTAGTGGGGTTGGTTTCTTTTGTTTTCATGCTCCGGGGGACACAAAACAAAAGAAACCTACCCCAAAAGACCGGGGTCCCCCACTCCATGTAAACAGGGTCTTAGAATTAGTTATTAAAAGGTGCAAATTACTTTTCAACATTCTTCACCTTCACACCTCATGCCCATTGTTTTTTTATCATTTATCTATGCATGCCGGTCGATTAACAAGAAGTAACGAGTTGTTCATTTTATTTTCAGAATTGGCTGGCCTTTTCGGATCTTCCCAACCCTCCCTTTTCAGAACACAACTTGATCTACTTTGCAAATGATAAACCTCCCAACAGCAGACATTATAATGCATTTTGCAAGGTCAGGATCAGCGTTTGAGTTTGAATCCAAATGTCAGTGAAAAGACCTTTTTTACCATCTGATGGTAGTTATCAAATGTTACTTTCAGACCATCAAAGCGAAGGTGTTTAACCTGTAACAGTCTTAGTAATGTACATAATACTGACAATTCCATAGGTCACACATTCGCTACTTCTATACCTCAGTCACCTCTATGATAGAATCTGTCCATTTAGTGTTTGTATGAATAGTTTTAAGAATTAAATGTAAGTATTCTGTAAAAGGAGAATGATAGAGCAAAAGTATAAAACCCATTTGAATGGCAATTTCACGTTATCAAAGGTTTAAAGTTAAGTTGCAGCCTATGTTGCTTCCTGTGCCGAGCTGGGTGAATTCAACTAACGTTGGCCTCAAAATCGCTTTCGTCTTACTGTATTTGTTTCACAGATTTGAGCTTCTCAGTTTGGTGATGTAGTGCCAGCCCAATTTATTGTGAACGTTGATATGGCATGCTTTTCGTTAATATGGCATGCTTAATCGCAAAGTTAAGAATTAGTTAATTCACGATTATCTCAAAATGGTCAGGAAAACAAAAAGCCCCTTTTTTTTCAAAGGTGTAGCAAAGCCTAGTCAAAGCCGAGGTTCTCAAATTTTACTTTATTTCCTTTTTACCCGTCTCTAGTCAAGGACACTTTAAGGTAGTATCTATGAACAATAAAGTAAGATTTAGTCATCCAAACCTTACCAGAGGATTCTATAAATACAAAAAAAAAACTGTTGGATTTAGTATTCTCTGAAGTTATTTCTTAATTAAAGAATTATCTGTCTCTATAACTTGACTGTATAACCTCTAGAGTGAAATTTAAAAAAGGGGTGTGTGAAGTAGACGATATCTTGGTAACAATTCCCCTTCAGGTTGCAAGAAATACTTTGTTTACCTTTTATAGGAGGCAATCTTTGCCAAAAGTTATAACACAACGCCCCACGTCTTGGTTTCTGCTTCTCACTCGACAAAAGGAGGGAATCAAAGGCCAGTTCATAACAGCATAGCTGCCTGGGTAGAGGTTGGTAACTAGTCATGTCAGGATATCAAATTTCATATTAAATTAAGAGTAGTATAGTAAAGAACTAATTAACCTAATTAACGAATCTCGTTATTCTGCTGAGGAATACACACTTTTGTCTTTATTCCTTGAGTAGTAACCTGTGAATAATCGTAATAATAATAATAATAATAATAATAATAATAAAAATTATTAAACCTGTCAGTGAAAGCTGATAGAGCGGTTTTCACTTGACTGTCGTAAAACCAAAACCAAAGTAAATACACTAGCCAACCAAAGGGCGTAGTAAAACCAAAACCAAAACCAAAACCAATCCCTTTCGACAGTCAAGTGAAAACCGCTCTATAAATGGGGAAAACGATACCAATTTCAGCACTGAAGAATACAGGCAACTACAACAAATAATGATAAAAATAAGTAGTTAGAGCTGTATACTGGTGCTTGGGCACCAGTGAAAAAAGTGCCTTTCTTCGCAGATTCTGTGCGTACTGTAGAAATTAAAGTTTCTAAACATAGGTGGAATCTCATTAACATAGGTCGTGTGCCATTTTAAAGTGGTTTAGCCGGTTTTACACGGGGGCTTTTTAGAACTTGATAGGGAAACAAATGCTTTGCTTTTTGATTGGTTGACTAAAAAAAGTAAAGTATTTATTTGTTGATTGATGCTGTCAAAGTAATAAGCGCTAGCTCCCCTTTGACATGAAATTGCTGGGTAAGTATTCAGTTCTGCTGCTTTCATTGCCCCAAATTTTTTTCCAGTTTTGATTCTTGGCGAGCAAATCGTGCATATATTGATGAGTTCGAAGACAAACTAGCTCTTTCTAATAACAAACCGAATTTTTAACTTACCCGAGTCCCCCTTCTCCTCCTCCACAATTCAGTTTTTTCGCTTCACCTTCCTTTTTTGATTTTCCTTTAAGCACGAAAACCACCACCACAGCCTCCGCCACCACATTACTATTGTTTTCCCACCACCACCACCTTTCTATTGTTTTCCCTCTTCCTCCACCACCACCACTGCTACCACCAAATTTCTAGTGTTTTCCCTACTCCACCACCACCACCACCACAATCCAATGCATATTTCCACCACCACCACCACATTCCAATGCACATTTTAGTACTAATGTTTAGTGCTTTTACATACAGTATATTAGCAGGAAAGGCTTTCGGGTTTGTGTCAAAGAACTGTATGAGGCAAAATACGACCCACTCTTCATATCCTACATAGTTTTGTCGGGTAAGAACTTTACTGCTTAAAAGAGAAGATTTTTTTCTGGTATATCTTTCAATATTGTCTCTTATTTGTGACTCAATGCCGTGATTTATACGCACAGATATCTGTCCAGATGGATGGGATTACTTCAATGGATACTGCTATTTAACAAGCTCTGTATGCGCACCTTGGGTGACTGCAGTGTCCAACTGTTCAATGATGAACTCACATCTGGTAACAGTGCACAACCAAGAGGAAAATGTCTACATACAGCACCGTCACAATGGCGAGCGATCATGGATTGGCCTTAATGACCGAAGCGTTGAGGGATCGTTTGTGTGGAAAAACAAGGAAATAATCCGTTTTCAGTACTGGGCTCCGCAACAACCAAACAACTTGAAAAACGAAGACTGTGTCCACGCCCTTGGTGCAGAGCATGGCTACACTTGGAACGACGTGTCATGTGATAAATGCTATAACTATACTTGTGTGAAAGGCAAGTTTTGAGTTACCATAGAAATACTACAAATCCAAACCTTTGTCACCAATAACGAGGTTTGAAGATCACTTCTGCAGTAGTGAGTTTTTATGATAATTTTATCGCCGTGTTGTTGATCAGAATTATATAAAGTCTGCATTTTTATGTAGCCGTCTTTCAGGCGGTAGTCTAAATATTTAGGTACTCCAAAAAAAAAATCTTCATGTGAATTATAATACTGCTACCAAGTAAGATCACGGTGATAAAATGGTCTTCATTGACTTTTGTTGTCTACTGCAGAAATTGACGAATGCATCAGCAGTTATCACAGGTGTGATCCAAACGCTGCTTGTCAGAATACCTTGGGCTCATACATTTGCACTTGCAAAGCTGGGTTCTATGGAAATGGAAAAAAGTGCTATGGTAACGATCACAATCCTTTTTTATGCTTTCCTGACCTTTGCATTCTGGTTGGCTGTTGAGTTAACATATTTGCCTTTTAAGGTAACTAAGGTACTATATTCTTTTAAATCCAATATGTATAGATCAGAACTTACTAATAATCTAAAAAAACTAACTAAGAATTACAATGGGCATTCTCGGTCTTCGCTTTGACAATTAATTAGGCACATAGAATATCTGCTAATAGCACATTTAGTGTCCTGTCGGCTCCGTTCTGCGCTCAGGTTTGATTTTTAATGTGATATATATATTTTGTTCAACTTGTCAGTTAGTTTAAATTTATCATACATTGGCATACGTCAAAACAAAGTAATAAAAAATTACCAGCACATAATTTACTTAGTCAGGATTCACTGACTACTCAGATGATCATTTTTGTTTTCTCCGTCATTAGATATTGATGAATGCAGCAACAAAACCCATACCTGTGACGTAAATGCAGTTTGTAGCAACACTCAAGGCTCTCACAACTGCATTTGCAAACCTGGATACTCTGGAGATGGAAAGAAATGCATTGCAGTTGGTATGCAGCATCCCTACAGAATTCCTATGATATTGTCTATAATTATTTTATACTGTTTAGTACGGAAAGCTGGTTCAGTTTACGAATATTTTGCCTAAATATAGACAGTTGGGCTTAATTTGGTAGATGTTTAGCGACATTATTCTTGGCCTGAATTTCTTACAGAGTTTCTCATACAGCTTGCAGTACAGTGTATAAAAAGCAGATATTATTGTTGACTTTATAAGTTGTAAAGTAGCCATATCCTGCCAAATGTTGAGTAAACACGCAGTGCTAATGTCATGTCTTCCAGGTTATAAGAACTGTGCTGAACTGTACAAAGCTGGAAAACGAACAAGTGGAGTTTACAAGATCGACCCAGACGGTGCTGGTGCATTTGACGTGTACTGTGACCAAACAACAGCCGCTGGGGGGTGGACAGTGTTCCAAAAGAGACTGGATGGCTCGGTTAATTTCTACCGCGGCTGGAACGACTACAAAAAAGGGTTCGGAAATCTGAATGGCGAGTTTTGGCTCGGACTGGACAAAATTCACCGCCTGACAAAAACTAAAAGCAAACTTCGAGTGGATCTCGAGGACTTCAACAGAAACACGGCTTATGCCGAGTACAGCTACTTTGCTGTAACAGCCGAGAGAAGCAAATACAAGCTGAGTCTTGGAACTTACTCCGGTAATTGTATTACTAACTTGATTAAAAATGGAGTTCGGGGAAACGTCTTATAAATGCCCAAGACGAAGTTAATGCTAATGATTTTGACGTTAAAGAAATAAATACTCACCTCAGAGATACAGTTAGTCCCACATGCAATGAAGTATGTAATAATCACACAGCTGTCATGAAATAAGAGTACTTCAAATTAATATAATATGGAGCGTTAGAGTGATTTTACTTCGACCATGAAACGGATTCAATGTTTCCTACTGTCTTTAGATCTTAACCATCGTATTGAAAATCACAGTAATGTGGAGAAAAATTTAAGGAAATATCATATGTTCCAATTTCATTTTCCAGGAAATGCTGGTGACTCGCTAGCTCGTCATAGAGGCTACCCTTTCTCCACCAAAGACCGAGACAATGACAGCGGGACTGTTAACTGTGCTACAAGGTTCAAAGGGGCCTGGTGGTACGACGACTGTCATCAGTCCAACCTGAACGGCCTCTATCATCGCGGTAGACACTCTTCACGTGCTGATGGTGTGAACTGGTATTACTGGAAGGGATATCACTATTCCGCTAAACGAGCTGAAATGAAACTCAAACCATTCAACTTCTAAACCAACAAACAGCTGTTTTCAGTGCTTATATCTGCTTGATTCGCAATGGTCGTTTAAATAACTTAGCTGTATCACTCATTTTGTTAGACTGCTGCAGAAATAATAAATTAAGCATAACAAACTATTTTCACATATTTGATAGAAAAAACTATAAAATAAAAGACGTCACAATTGGCTTTCGCAATTTACGATATTGTTTCTCATTTATACTAACTGCCTTCTGTCCTATTAGTCTTTCTTCTCCCGATTCTCTGAACTTTATGGTTTTTTAAATACTTCTTCTATTCTTGCTTTATATATCCGTTATGGCTCAGTCAATTCCGAGTATGCCCCCCCCCCCTCCCCCTCCCGGGGATTTGTCAATTCTTCTAGAAACGGTTAACATTGTTCCTTTGTCAATACTTCACTTTAAAATATGCCTATTTTGATAGCTATTGATTTTTTTATAAAGAATATTTTGAATACACATGCTTTAAAAAGATACGTGTAGTTTTCGCTTCATCACCACGCTACCACAATATATTTGTTGCGTCCGTCTAAGGAACTGCTTCCCGCGATCCCGTCAACGTGATCAGTTCGCACAAGGAGGAAAAACAATGAATGCATCATTAAAAAGAAAAGACGCTTTCTTTGTGAGCGAATGGTTGAGGCAGAGAGGCAGAGAAAAACTCTGCGAGATATTTAAAAGCTATAATATAAACTTCTTTTTTTGTATGATCAATGCCACGACGTTGCCGAAACGGGTCCGTCGTGATGACAAAATAATCATGTTTATAAGCTTGTCGGTTATTTGTTTGTCATTCACCATTTAAAACACCTTCGAAAAAAAGAAAGGTGTTATTAAAACTCTAGTTTATAGTTCTGTAATTGATATTAATCACTTCGGATAAATCTTTTTTGCAATAGTTATAACTGGCGGCTAGGAGGGCGGATTTCCGATGTGTGTTTCACGCCTTTTGGTCAGATTATTACAGATTTCGTATAAACTAATAATGGCTTTTGCAGCTTATTTACTGTAAAATGCAATGTTAGTGTTGGCCCGGGGTGGGGCATTCGCCCACTTTTTTATGCCCCACCGTGGGGTTTTTGGATGAACCGCCCGGTCCAACCGTGTGTCATTTGCAGCTTTTCCAAAAAAAAAAATAATAAAAAATGCCCGGGGGAAGGTGGGATGGGCACGCTAAGAATTGCCTGAACCATTATTGACCAAGCAGAAGGTCAAGATGGCTGGATATTGGCGAAGTTCGTCTGTCCGTTTTTATGGACCGAGTCGAGGCCAATAGACAGCCATCTTGATCGAATAAGCTTGGTATATAAACGATTTTAAAATATTATTATATGGCCAAAAAGACAACATTTTCTTGGGTAACAACGCGAGAAATTCTGAGCCCGCCAATCAGAACGCAGGATTCGTTTCATCTTGCTTGCTCACGGATTCAGCCATGTAATAATTGAACACTAAGTTCACGAGTCCATTACAGCGTAGAGTGCTTTTGATTAACTTGCGCTCTCATATGCGATAGAGGTGTAGAAACGTTTAGCAAGCACATTCCGAACAAAAATAAAGCCTTCAAGAGATTTTTCACCTTACCAAAAAAAGGTAACTGATACAAGCACATGCATTGCAGATCAATTACTCATTGAGCAATGAATTAAGACCAGCAGAGCGAACAAGGAACATTTCAGTTCACCCAAAAGCATTTCAGGTCATTTCAGGCTGTTTTATCGTACAGTAAGAGCTGCTGTCTATAAATAAAAGGTTTATTATGTTTATTAAATCGACATTTCTTTAACATTTCAAACACTGAAGTTATCTTTTCAGCTTTTTCGAAATATCACGTGAACTATCTTAAGAAATGTGAAAAACAAACCAGAAAAATACAGCTTTCTGAATTCATTCATGTAGAGATGTGCCACGGGTTTGGGGGAGGCAAGGAAATTTGGTAAAAAATGATGACGTCGAACTGCATTGAATCATGAAAATACATGACAGATTTTGTGATAAGAGAGCTTTTTTTCTTTAAAGTCATATCTCATCTAACGATGTCGAGCAAAGAGCCATACAGAAAAAATACTGGCAGTTTCGAATTTCTTTTCTCTAATATCATCAGTGACAATCAGTTGTCAGTTAATTGATGGAACGCGCGAACGTGGATGTACATTGTGCAACTGATTTCAATTAATTCTGGTTCACACAGTTTTTCAGTTTGCACTTTTTTTATAACTTACATCTATATGACGCTTTAAAATTCTGTGTCACCTGTCAGGATTGTCACACCACGGTGTTTCTTGTACATCCAGTGCAAGTTCACGTTGAGAATCACGCACGGTGCCCCATTAACAACAAGATTACTGATTAGTCTTTTTAGGAATGTTATACTTGACTGTTGAAACTCCTGTTTCCCTGTCTCTCTGAAACGATACCTGAAAAGACAACATGAACACAAACAAGGAATTTCAAGATTTCAAGTCTAAAGAATGAAAATTCAGATCAGGATGGTATCTAATAACAAATGAAGACTTAACTTCAACGGCTTAAAAACGGCGCGATTATATATTTTCTCCTCGATGTGAATGAAATTTCCGCCTATGATAAACGTCGGAAAAAGAAAGAGTGCTAAGGCGCGCTTCTCAGTAATTTTATATCTGCATTGAAAAAGTCGACGCAAACACCATTTAATTGAGCAAACGTTCTTGAGTAAGAGCGAAAGTTGGAGGGGAAGCCTACTGTTCCCGCCAGGGCTTCTGCGTTAAGCAAAGAAATGCTTAATACGCAGAATATTCCAAACAAATTTAAGTTTTCAATTGAACGTAAACTAATTGGAATTTCTGAAAAGATGAAAAAAACCGTCTTGACAGTTTTGACTGCATTGGTGAAGGGCGATGAAAAGAGCAGAAACAGTATTTTAGGTTTTACAGAAAATCCTATTTTTTTTCACGGCAATACTCAAGGATTTTCATTCAGAAGGAGCTTTAACTGTGTACTTCTTATTAGCCGACAAAGAAACTAACAAAAAAACACAACAACAAAAAACATGTGATCCGTAATTTATAGGATTGGAAGTTACTTCGTGGGTATAGCAAGATATATATCATATGACTTTCTTTTTGTGGAACAAGAATTTGATGTCTTACATACGATTTTACAGAACAAGCAAATAAAAGTGCACTACATGATTCTCTAAGTTGAAAAACAAAAATATTTTATCGTTTTGATGGCTTTTCGGAGATAGGCGCACTTGTAGCTGCATGATTGAAGGAAAAAGAAGGACAATAACAGATCGAGAGATGACTTAACCACGGTATAAACAAGTATCAGTTGCCTACATGTAACTGTGTACCAACCCACCTTCTTCTGGTCATAAAATAAAACCTTGCGTAGTCTAAAATCAATATCAACAGCGTCAAAAAATATTAACGTTAATAGCCACGATGAAGAAATTAAGAATTTGTAACGAGAAAATTTGTGACATTTGAGATTATCGGCCTAGGGTACTTATAGAGGGGTAGATGGAAGTAAATGGGATGTGGATCACAGTGAACATTGAAAAAACTTAGAGTCTTTCCCCCCCCTCTCCCTCCGTTGCCCCCTCCGTTCTCCGCTCCGTTGCTCGCTCCGTTCTACGCTCCGTTCTACGCTCCGTTCCCTATTTTAGCGGAACTCCTCGCGCGCGCGAAGCGCGCGCGCAGCGGAGCACTATGGGTAAGAAAATTTGGTAAACTATACATCCGAGAAAATTTGGTTATGACGTAGCGTACGCCCGCCCGCCCGCCCACCCGTACACACTCTTCATGTAAGCAGATGTCAAATGTCACAGTAGATCTTGCACAACTTGACTAGCCTCTTAGTTATGTAAGCCATCCGTATGAGTACGATTAGATTGACAGCTGTCAAAATCAGATATCCGCTGACAATTATCACCTGACCATCTCGCGGGCTCAGATGAAAGACCAGTCCTTTTACCCCTACATATAAGCTGATATAATATGTCACACTTACCAATTCAACATAAAAACGAAAGTACGCCGGGCAAGGCTATCAGTTGGCTGACAGTCGTTTAAAGTTATATTGGTAAGCCAAACTAAGGTCAATTGACAGCTGTCAAAATGGGACATGTGCAGATCACTATCGGAAAACTAATAACGTGGGCTCAGGTTCCCTCAGGTACACGATCTGGCATTTTCCACTACATGCCGGACGGATATGTCTTACTCACACTGGTAGTCTGTTAATTCGAATATTCGCCATTCTAATGAAGGTTAATTGACAGCTGTCAAACTAGAGTATACGCTGACCATCATCACCTGAGTGTATAGCGGGCTCATTTGTCTATCCATTGAGGTCACGTAGTGTTTAAAGTTTTGCGCTGATATGTTATTTGATCACGGGCTCAATTCGAAGCCCCTAGCCCCATAGCTTAGAAAATCTATTCATCTTAGAAAATTCGGCAATCACGTGACCGTACCCCGACCACCCAACCTTCCGCTTCTCCGCACCACAGGCATACCAATGTTTAATCTCACACTTTCTAGCTAGTTTGGGAGCCTGCAACCTGATATTGTACATCTATGTTTTGATTAATTGACAGCTGTCAAAAAAGGGTTTTTCTGCTGACCTGTATCGCCTGACCCTATCGCGGGCTCAGGTATCGACCCACTGAGTTCGAGTGTTTTTTGCATGTATCCGCTGACAAGTTGCTACTTTTCAATTATCGCAGGCTCAAGTTCAATTTTTTTAAAATGCACATGAAATAAGTCGCGTTCATGAGCCGCACTTTTAAAAAGTTGATTTCGAACTGACCTCGGACGCGAAAATTCAACCGGCTTTTACATTTACATGCAGGGAAGGCAATTACTTTTGACTTTTCTCACTGTCACGCGTTGATCACGCTCTACGTCCAATTTTTATGTTCTGATTGGTCAAACTTTGACAGGTGAGTTCATGCGGAAAAATTATGCAGCGTCTGGAAACTTGCTTACTGATAGCTGGAGCTGACAGAGTTTTGTGTCATCTTGTGATGTTTTAAACTGTCTTTTTCTACTTGGTGTACAAAAAGAAATACATCTGCTATCAAGATTGTTCCGTAATTCATGGCTGGTTTGTTTATTGCGCTTTTTGTTGACAAATGCACCGTTTGTCAAAGTCATGGGAAATCCGATTTTGGATGGCATCGTTTTCAAAAAGGTCGTGACTAGAATGGATACTCCAAAATCAGGTATCCGCTCGGAGACTGGAACTGAATAAAATTATTTTTCGGCAAATCGCTCCGACTCTTTACGACCTTGTTGTGTTGAAAGACTAAGTGTACAAAGACTGAAAAGGCTAAGATGAGAATGGTTACTCCAAAATATGGATCAAAGCCTACATAGAGGTTAGTTGTTTTTCACGTTCTTTTTGTAAGAATTTAGTGCAAGGAGCAAACAATGTCTGTTTAATTACAGTACCACTACCGCGACTGCCGTGTAAAGCTTATTCATAGCAAAGTATCTGTTTGGATAGCTCAGAATAAGGTGGATACTTCAGAATAAGAATGGCCAAAATATGGAAGTTTTGGCCATCTGGATTATTATTACTAAACTTCCCAATACAAACATGATTGTTACGTTTACAAAGAGGGTACAAATACAGTTAAGGTCAGTTAACCATCTTGTAATTTTATGGGTTAGTTGATTCCAAGTGTTAACAATAGTGAAAAACACATAAGGGACCTGTCATTTCTTTGAGGCGGGGAAGGGCTGGTGCAATTGGGGAGTGGGTCATTAAATTTTATGTAGCCAAAAAGGGGAGGGTCACCAAAAATTTAAGCTGGGCTTTGGGGAGGGCCATACCATTTTTAGCAAACATTGCTGTTCACTTAAAATAAAAATAAATCAACAAATAAAATATATTATTTAACAAACAAGTCCCTTGCACAGTAAGCATTTTAAACTTTCATAATGATCGACCTGAACTACCCAACAACCCTACATGTAAGTCTTTTTCTTGATTTGTTTTTCAACAGCAACACACTGCGCAACATGTCTTTGCATTGATCAAGTTTCTCATTAAGATATTTCAATTCACTGTTTACTCTTTTTTTAGCTTCATCAAGCCTTGTAATAACAGCTTCATCAAACGATTTAGAATACTCTTCTCCTCATATAAAATTACCAGTCTTTGAGTGAAACAGGGTGTTAAGGTGAGCTTTAATGCGTTTATCCATATCTAATATGTTCTCTAGTAACTCACTGAGCTTCATAATGTTCGCCCTCAGTATTAACTGATCAGCTGGGACAAGAACATAATCGGTCGTTTAAAATTTTCCAGCAGCACCAGGATTGTCTGTGCTCAATATTGCTTCAATGCATGAGGTGATCTTAGATACCTGTTCCTGAATGTCGTATTGGCACCTCCCTTCATCACAAGGTAAAAGTTGATTTCTTTTAATAATCCATGTCATATCTTTTAGCGTGGGGAGGGTCATAACTATTTTGGGCCATACAAGGGGGAGGGTTACTTTTTTTTCTGCAGGAAATTGGGGGAGGGCATAAAAAAAATTCACCTGGGAAAAAATAATTGCACCAGCCCTGCCCCCCCTCTAATAAATGACAGGTCCCTAATTTACTTCAGGTCATACTTCTTGTAACTTGGTGATCACTATTACAAGCGCAGGCAGACATATGCTCAAGTTTCTAAAAAAAAAAATGGTCCTGCAGATGGTATTAGTGTAGTGTCTCTGTATAGCTCTGATATAGGACCTGGAGCCTACAGTGGCAGATCGGAACCTTCAGATAAGAAGAGGGGTGGGGCGGGGGGGGTAGGATTCTCATCAGACCTTAAGGTGGCGGGAAGGAACCACTCATTCAGCCCTTAAGGTACGGAGGAGCTCAATCTAGAAAAGAATTTTCTTGGCACTGTTGTCCTCAATTTGATCTAGAATATGGAGGGCAGGGGACCTCCCCTAGATCTACTGCTGGCCTCTGCCAGCCCATCCATGTTCACCTGCTATCTTTTTACATTTACTAGAAACTCTAGTATCAATTCAAATTATTTATCCTAAACATTAGGATTTTTGCAAAATTATTTATAGTTGCTTTTTTGCACTTGTATTTTGTTTTGTTTTTTTTTTCAAATCCTAGGAGCCTCATTGTCACCAAAACTCTCTGCCTTCCATACCCTATTCCACACTGAACTTTCTGACAATAGTCCTCAGCCAAGTGGTACCATCATGGTGTTGAAAAGTGTGGAAATAGATCCTGTTGATCCTGGGATGAATTATTTTTCTTTTTCTTCCCCCTTCCTCACTCAAGGGGGGAGGGGGGGACGTGTTTTCCTTCCCCTCCCTGTGACCTATTACCTATTTCCTTGATTGCCTTCTGAGCTCCTGATGAGACAAGACCTTCAGCATTAAGCTGGTTATGGGTTATTTTTTGTTTTTCACTCAGTATGAGCTTATCATAAATTTAAAATGGAATAAAAATGATCATGCAGGTATATCCATGTTGCAGCTGTAACAGGAGGAGGAGTTGGAGGTCCGGAGGGTGTTGCAGTCAAATGCTTGTGAGGAACAGAGAAACCAGTTGGAGAAAGAAACGAAGGAAATGAAGAAAATTGGAAAAGGCTTCAAGAGAAATAGCAAATAAAATGAAAAAAAAAAAAGAAAAAAAGAAAAAAGAAAACAGGAAAAAAAAACAGTTTTCATTGAGGCCAAGCAGTTGGCTGCTCAGTTGCATGTCTGGGTAGCTTGACCATTTGGTTAATAAAATTCTTAAAACCACAAACAAACCACTCTAAGAATTTGATAAAATGTGTAAAAAAAATTGTTTATTACTTTTATAAAAATAAAGTTGTTTGTTTACAATTCTACAACCATTTTTTGATTTCTTCCTTTTCCCATAATTCTTTCCTCTGTTTTACTTTCCTCTTACTCTTTCTCCACTTCCACAATGTGCTTTTATGTACCCTCTATACCTGGGGTGGAAAGTCACCTGAAAATTTGAAATTATAGCCATGCATTAAATAAAGCTTCCATTATAATCATTCTTTCAGGAAATAAAGCTGCTACTTTGGCGGTAATTCTAAAAAGCACTGTGTTCCACGATACAGTGCCTTGATTCAGCAAAGAAGCCTTGACCCTTCTGTTTTAAAAGTTAAAGATTTTCTTTTGGTAGCAGAGAAAGGCCCCCAGTTTAGTGCATTACAAATAATTATCACCTACAAAGTTATCTATCATCTAAATTAAAAAGGAACAACCAAATCATTTCCTTGTGGTACCTGCCTAATATCAAAATGAATAACTAAAATACTGATAAATAAATAATAATTATTGAAGTAGGGTATATCCAGGCCGTTTTAGCTTAACAAAACAAAAACACAAGGTAAGTCATTCTCGTTTCTACTTTTGTCAAAAAATGGAATTTAGGACGTATTTTGTTTATTGTCATACATTCTCTTATAAATTCAAAGTCCAACAAACTCCTTCAGAGTTTGGGCTACCTGTGGATGGGGCAACATGACAGGATGGACAATAAAGGGGCTGCATTTTCAACACCTTCAATGTGACTGGAAATTACAAAGGTTCACACAGCAGATTCAGGAATACAAAATGACTAACTTGGAATCACATAGTTTACATTTGTTAAAAGTAGCTAACATTGGGCCTTTTGGTCATAAAAAAGACTGTAAAAGGATTTGGGTTCTGGTTGGCTAATTGTGCCAGATACCCAGCGCACCAAAAGGTTGACCCGAGTACCCCACAGGTTGTGAGGGTCACTTTGGTTTTTATAATCTCATAAAGTACCCATTCTTCTCACACTAAACTAAACAGCAACTTACCACTTTAAAGTGAAAAAAAAATCAACCATAATATATAAGAAAACAGAAATAGTTTATGTTGAGCCATAAATTCAACAACTGTCTGCTATCCCTGATCCCTGGGGGTCTCCCTTATATGGCCTCCATGGGGATGTGCCGCTGCACAGGGTATGGTTTTCGTCCTCTCTGTCCTGAACAGGGTATATAGTTTGGCACAAGTCTGTCCTAAACAGGGTATACAATTTCCTGCAAGTCTGTCCTAAACAGTGTGCATGATTTGTGCAAGTCTGTTCTAATTATAAACAGGGTGTTTCATGCATGATCGATTTCGTCTTAGTGCAAATGTTTGCAGATATTTAGTACGTCATCACCCAAAGCATTTACTGGAATAAATATAAATGTTATTGTTCTTGGCACCCTTGTCTAAATAAGATAAGTACAAGTTGACAGGTGTGCTTGATAACCTTGTCCCCATCTGAGGGAGTTGTCCTATCTGGGTACTAAAGTTGAGGGTGTTATCCTAAACAGGGTATGGGTTTCAAACCCTCAGAGGCTCACCTACACCCAAATATTGGTCGAGTACCCCTCCCACCCCCCACCCCCCTCCACACTTCTACACCGGGCTGCTATCCTATATTAAAGCATGCTTCGAATTAACTGAGCCATAATTACACAATGGTTGACTGTATTTGTACCCTCTTTGCAAACGTAACAATCATTTTTATATTGGGAAGTTCAGTAATAATAATCCAGATGGCCAACACTTCCATATTTTGGCCATTCTTATTCTGAAGTATCCACCTTATTCTGAGCTATCCAAACAGATACTTTGCTATGAATAAGCTTTACACGGCAGTCGCGGTAGTGGTACTGTAATTAAACAGACATTGTTTGCTCCTTGCACTAAATTCTTACAAAAAGAACGTGAAAAACAACTAACCTCTATGTAGGCTTTGATCCATATTTTGGAGTAACCATTCTCATCTTAGCCTTCTTCAGTCTTTGTATACTTATCTCAAAAGTCGGAGCGATTTGCCGAAAAATAATTTTACTCAGTTCCAGTCTCCGAGCGGATACCTGATTTTGGAGTATCCATTCTAGTCACGACCTTTTCAAAAATGAGCTTACTCACTTGCCCTTGCTTGAGGCGTAAGAGGGTTGAAAAGTCTCAAGCGATTCTGGAACACTTGATGACCTTCAGAAGCAGCATCTCGACTGGTAAGCCTGAGCAATTTTAATTATTGTCTTTGATGTTTTTTTTTTTCGGTTTCCTGAAGTCGAGCGTATGGTTTATGCGGCTTAAGTTTATACACGAGCAATGATCTAACCTACAATAGTATCAGGTTTAAAAAGCGTTTAGACATTTTTTGACCGCAAATTCAAAGAAAGTTTCCGAAGATTATTTAGTTGTGATTTTGGCTGTAAACAGAAAGCTCTGAGCGATTTTCTTGCCTCGAGTTCATCTTGAAAAAGAGCCAACACCGGGAAGCCGGCTTAAAACATATATAAGCTTATGCTTACCCGACTCATGATTTTCAGAGACATTTTACTCTCAATACTTCTCTTCGTGAATGAAAATTATTGTCTCTGTACATGTTTCACCGAAATATATTTATTTTATTGATTGTTAGTGGTCTCTCTCGCAATTTTTATCGCTGCACCGGTTGTTTCTAGTCGAACATAAACACCGCATGCAGGAATACTCAAAACGCTGCGCGTAAATATCACTCGCTTTTAAAGATTACACATAACAAAACCATACACAGTTTAATAAATAAAGGGAAATAAAACCTAAACATAACAGTTTATGTATCATGTTGAAGCGTAAATGGTAACTCTATTAATCGCACTGCAAATTTGGTGCCTGTCAAAAGTGAGACCCGTCCGGCTGGCCGAAAAGTGATTTTGGGAATTTTTTTATCGTTTTCATTAAAAGCCCATAATTATTATCCTGCATATTGGATATTGAATGAGTGCAAATTCTCTTGCAAAATTGTGAAAAACTGCAGAATTATAGGTTTAAATAGGGCAAAAAAGAACAAATTCTGTCCGAGGTCTGTATGATAAAAAAAGGGCCTCATAGTACTGTTTACCTGAGACGTGATGAGAAAAAGTATGTTTAAAAGGCTGGATTACACGCCACCAGATTCGTCGCCAAGATTTACCAGTAAACTTAACTTGTCGAACACAAAAAATCCGGGCTGATTTTTTATTTTGGCCTCTCTTTAAGACAGAGGAATGCAACGTGTAAATTGGCTGCCACCGAGGACTATCGTGGCGCGTGCGTTTCTTAAAATTATATTTCGGGGTTGTCCAATTGTCCATAGTCTCTCAAACGGAGAAATGTTGCAGAGACTGGTGAATGCCACATTATGATGCAACAGCTAATGCAAATACAATACACGAATAGGTAGGTCTATTTGTTTTCCAGGCCTAATCTACTGTGATCGAACAGGATTGCTATTTTTGGGTGTACAAATAAGACTATTTAATAGCTCGATGTAAAAGCTGTTTCACTCTTGGGCTGTCAAATTATTTTTCTCTAAAATCACTTAGCCTTTGCCTCAAAAGTCAAATGAATGTGCCCTGATCTGTGGATTACAAGTTTATTGTTTGATTTAAATTATGAATTTATTAACGGGAGCTTCGCTTTAGCCCTGGCTAAATCTATATATTATTCTGTTCATTGTAGACAAAAGAAGACTAAGTTCTATCTTCTGATCACTCTTGACAATTGTTGAACAAGTATTTCACCAATGATCTCATAAAGATGCCCAAGGTTAAGCCAGGTTGTCCGCTAACAGTTCCCAGCAGTATACTAAACTTAACTACACTAAACAGCTCGTATTTTCGCGAAGGTCAAGAACGCGCGAGCAGTCAAACGAAAGGTCTGGAGCGAGGATGAAAACGGAGAATGAGACAGGAGAAGGACTCTTCCCCTCACCCAGTTGATTTTGAGAAAACTGAAAAACTGACAAAAGAATTGACTTTGCACAACCTACTAGTGATTGTTGCTTTCAGCGACTTGAAAACCTAGTTTTAGCACTTCAAACGAACGCCGGTCACTTAGGATTCCACAGATGCAGCACCATCATCCCGGCATTGTGAGGGCATAATCTTGTCAAGTTTAACCCTTAACAATTAATCTCATGGTCTCCAAATTGTTCCAATACGAGAAGCAGCAGAGAGGTTGGTATTATCAATTGAGTTGATTCAGTGCGTGAATAATATTGGCCACAACAAAGAGATCTGAGAATAGCCATGTAGGGGTTACTAACATTACTGGAGTTAAAGTTCCGTTAACGGACATTCCCGTGAGCAGCACTGAGGCCGCTCTACCTTCCTATCAAACTGCTAGTAGCAACCCCCCGGGGGTGTACTCCCTTAAAAAAGCCATATATGTATGTGCCGCCCCACAGGGTAGGGGTTTTGCGCCGTTTTTGTCTGAAAACGGGTATAGACTTTGCCCATTTTGGTCTGGAATCGGGTACGGTAATCGAGCGAACTACGGGATTGTATGAACGTATTCATCGTTTCAATTCCAAATGAGGTGGAAAGAAAGAGAAATTGAGTTTAAAAAATGTTTTTGTTCCTGTTCTAATCCAAGTGATGAGGAAATAATTTCTTGAAGGCTAGGTCTGAGAACGGGTTGAAAATTGACATTTTCAACAATTCCTAGGAATACCGCCTCCCCCCGGGGAAGCAGCTTAAGAGGATCTTTCCTACATTAAGTGGCCGCTTCCAGTTGTGGACCCTCTGCTTGTGTTTTCCAGGAGAATCCACTTTCATGCGCTTCAGTGGTATTAGCAATATTATTACTTACTGATAATTTAGCTTCTTTCATTATCAAATACAGTTCATCATCTTCACGTCCCCAACCCCAAAATTTGTTGGAAAGTCCATTGACCTAAAATTAACAAAAGAATGATTTTGAAGTCATTTATTGTAAATTGAAATTATTGAAGTTATATTCAAATAAAACCGAAAGGTTTTTTGTTTCTTGTTTTGCAATTGCTTAAATTGCAATAACCGTTACGACGATCGTATCTGAACGTTTAAGCTGTTTTGTATTTTCGCAGTTCACATCATCTTCACGCTTCATTCCTTTCACGGGTTAAGATGAACTCAACAAATTGGCCTGCTCCCAATATATGGGTATTCATTGCTTAAATGGTAGAGTACTGCAGTGCTAACGCGATTCTAAAATTTTTCTATATTGTTGCCCCCGCAGGGATTTCGCCTAGAAATCCCGAGGATCGGAGGCACCCTAGTAACTCGCGCGTATATGAAGGAAAGTACTTACAGTTGAAACATACAGTATGCCAGAAACAATCTCGATTTGCTTGAACAGGGGCCGCGAGGAATCGGTAGGTAATGATGACGTTTCTATTGTTTGCGCCCGCAAGTACGAAAATCCCGAAGGGACCCCTTAGGTAGATTTTGTGACATTTATTGTGCAGTCATACTTCGATACTCTTTTGCGTTACGTGTAATCAGAGACATTCTGTGGAGCAGTTGTTTTGAAAGTTATGGACCAAAAGACACTCGTTAAGCGCAGAAGAAGTTATAAGGTGCGTATAACTGTGTATATATATAAAAACTTGGAGAGTTTGCTAGACACGAGTTCACAAATCTTTGATTGAAAACCTTGCCAGACACTCTGAGTTCAACTGTAAATATTCGAGAGACTTACTAGAGTAACGTTTACGCCAAACGATCAAGTTTTCTCCTTTTACGTGTCGTTTATTCCTCTTCAAAAATACACGCTGATAACGCCAGTTTTATCCATAAGAATTGTTTTGGGCTGTTTTTATCAGATCATTTTCTATTTTGACAATTTTCAAATAGAATTTGACCTTCGCCGTTTGTCGTAACTGTGTCTCGAGTGAGGTTAAGTATCACGTGCATATCAAATTTGTACCACGTGACCATGCAAGTTTCCCAATTACTTGTCGTTTACTGTTCATTTTTTCTACACATAGCTTAATGGTTTCACCCAATTTTTTATCCATAAGAATTGTTTTGAGCTGTTTTTATCTGCTCATTTTTTACTTTGAGAAATTCTCAACTTGAATCTGAGGTTTGCCGTTTGCAGCATACGTGAAGCTTAAACTCTCTTCTATCTCACCATCGGCAACCACCACTGAAGTCACCGAAACCAAAGTAATCAAAAACCAGAAATAGGAATTATATTTTGAAATCGTATACATGAAGCAATCCTACACTGTACGAGGGTAGCTAGGTTCGATTACCAGAGTCTGCTAGAGCGCCGGAAATATCAATTCACCATTGTCACATAGACCATGATGAACCTTGTTTACCTTCCAAAATTTGCATAACTTTTTTCTCCAATTTCTCAGTCGTCCGAAGAGAAAACGAAGACAATGGTTATGCAAAATTTTGGGGGGTAAACAAGGTGCATTATGGTCTATGTGAAAATGGTGAATAGAGCCTAATACGTAGAGACAATACTGAATGAACAGTGTCATGTCCATTTCCGGCTGTAACAAATGGTAATTTTGTGGCGTAGAACCTGTTGATAGTGTTTTATTTACTTTTTTTTAAAATTTAATTTCATGCATTGTAAAGATGTGTGGTCTCGGGACTAGAATGCCTATCAAATATAACTGAGACTTAATTTGTAAAACTGTCCATTTTATTTTAAAAATAAGAAAAAGAATGAATTGTACAAATAGATGCTGATAGGGGCACGAAATAAAAAGCGAATGTACAGCGACATATAAATTTATAGGTAAACAAAGCAAAGCGAACGAGCCGACTTGAATTTTGAAATGCAAATCTCATTATTTGAAATATATTCTCTAAATTACCCCTTATTTTCAGTACAATTATCATATTTTACTATCAATCTATGGCATTGCTCGTCGATTTTGTAGAGATTTGTGCGATTGCACTTAACGCGAGTTAAACTAGAGATAATAAGCGGCTTTTAAAAAATTTTCACACATTACTCACTTCATTAATTTCGCTTTGTTTACAGAATAAACGGCTATTACAAATTTTTCTTTTCTTCTAACAATAAGATAAGCTTAATCGGACCTAAGCGCCGTCTCTGGTTGCGGAAACGAAATCCATTTGAAGCTATTCCCTCAATGATCTAGCGCAGGTAAGATACTGCGAGTCGAATTCAAATTGAATACGAAGGCAACTCTGATGAGTCAATGTTACAAAAACTAGCCCTGCTCTAACTATTTTTCGGATTCCTTCCGCCGGTTTTGGCTTGTATTAAAACTCTTATAAACTACCGTCTGGCGCGCGAAAACCGAGTCGCAAAAACGAGATATGATAGAAGATTAATGTATCAACAATCTCGTACAAATTCATATCTGTACGATTTTTCAAGCCTGGGTTATTCGTAGAGGTATTTCAGCCCAAGTAACAATAAAAGTTCCTATCCGAGTATGATGACGCCATGATCGTGTCCGACAGAACATCTGTTTCTCTGTTGTTTCTTAGTTTACCAATGAAACCGATTAGTCATCAATCGCCACTAAACAAAAATTAAGACAGTGGTTAAATAGAGACTGAATCCGGTCAAATGATAAGCGGTCTGATCATTTTATACCGACTTAGGAACTGAGCCACCATTTTAAATTTCTAGCAACGCGTAGACCTAATAGAAATTCAAACGTTATTCCTACACGAAAAATCATATTGACCTGAAAATTGTTAAAACGATAAGTTCCTAGGAAGTCTTATTCCTTCATTATTGTATTATGAAACGTAAAAATCAGGCCCGGGTTGTTCAAACGTTGGATAGCGCTATCCAGCGGATAAATATTGGAGAAACTAATTGCGCTATCTTGTGGATAGAGATTTATCCAGCGGATAGCGTTATCGACCTTTTGAACAACTGGGGCCAGAAGGATTGGTGAGTATAAAATATGACGCAAACCATGCAGGAAGGATGTGTAAATGTCTTTAGTTCAGTTTATCACTGTAACACTTCGCTAAGGTAAATGATGGGATTACTAGAGAATAGCTAATATATCATAAAAAAGAAAGTTCGATGCAAATATCACAAGTGCTTAACTAAAGTCTACGAATCTGATAAGAGAGCGTCTAATCGCCCAGTAATTTTGAATTTTCTCGGCTGCCCGTATGCAAATGTTAGTGAAATGGAATAGTCGCGATTATCAGTGATAAACCATATTTTTAAGCAGGAAAATAATTTACTTTACGAGCTAAATGAGACTTTCTTGCCAGAAATTTAATTTCCTTTAAACTCCTAAAGTGTTTGCCCTATTTTTTTAAAAGGCGAAGTTAAACTGCTCTCGTAATTTTCGTTTTAGTCTAGATATTTGTTAACTTTTACTGTTTAAGTGATCGTGAATTTTACGCCATCTTCTTTATGCTCTTGTACCCCCAGGGACGTCATAAACCTCACATGTCTACCCCCACTAAGTACCTGTATCTTTAACAAAATTACATATCAGCTCTTTGCTTCTCCTTAACCCCGTATCTCACTGCTACCCTCCCAGGCAATTTTTTTCATTGTGCTGAACGTGTAATATTTTCGCGTTAAACCTTTGCCACGTATTCCTAAGAGGTATAATGACGACCAGGGTAGATTTTCCCTCACTGGAAGCAAGATGTCTACCGAGCACCAACTCCGTGTACACTTCTTCTCGATTTTCTTCACGTTTGCTCTCATTTACCAAGAAATTGAAGGTATGAACGATAGCGAAATTGATGTTTTTATGTTATTGAAGAACTGTTTTATACATACATGCTGGTAAAATTTTGATTTAATGCTAAAGAACTGTGAGTTACAAGAAGGCTTTGATTTCACGAAGGAAGAAGCATTGTTCACAAGTAGTTACTTTTTTATTAAGCCAGTATCTTTATGGTCAAAACATGTCGAATAGTCGCACAGTGGCACTTAATAGTTTGTTCTTATTTCCACCACAGGACTCAGCTTCAAAGCAGGAAAATTCAATGTGACCACAACTTTGAGTCTGTTTGCCTGTAAGAATGTTTCTTTTGAGGAGCCTTTTCACAGTGGACAAGAAATTAAAATCTTCATTTCTAAAAGCCATGCAACGGAAGGTTCTACTCGAGCTCGTGGAAATGGTGCAGCAATTTGGGTGGAATCTGTGAATAACAAGGCATTTACTGCCTGTGTTTTGGAGTACGGAGATGGCTCAAGTGGCGCTTCGCAAGTGAACTGGATGGCGCTGCAATCTGTACCTGCTGGCGCTCAACTAGGCACAGCTTCTTTAAACGCCTGGACTACTGGAACAAAGTGTAAAAGAATCGCTTTTGAAAAGGTTTGATTAGTTCAGTTTTTCATCTTTTTTTGAAATTTCATTTTTTTTGTCGCCTACAAAAAAAACCCTTCAGCCTTTCACTTTATACTCGTTATTTCATATGTTCACTCATAAAAGGTGCCCAAGTTTCACGAGTGCCCAAGAGTCATGCCCAAGTTTCAGCGTGTTTGACAACGTTGATGTTGTTGCTATGCAGGTGGTGTGACGTGTTTTCTTACTATTACCTGTTATGTCATATTTTTTGAAGAGATGAAAAGTTTGATTGATAGACTGGGATAAACTCAACAAAATAATGTTATTTTTATCAGTTACCGTGACGTCATTAATGTGGCGGCTATATTGGCTGCCATCTTGAATTTTATTTAAAATTCGTTTTTCGCTAAAATTTGTCTTAATGACATTAAATTTGAGAATTAAGTTTGAAGTATGCTATAATCAAATATTTTTCTTTTTTTGGAACTATGCTATGTGTAATTTTTTATAAAGAAAGTAACGAGCATTTTTTCTTAGAAGTGGCTAGCCTTATGCTATTTATGACGTCATATCTTGCTACCATAGCAATCTTCCATGACCAAATTTGAACGGAATTTGCACTAGGAATAAAATGAGCAGTTGCTAAAAAGAAAACGCCTTGGCTGAAAATTCGTTTTTGAAAATATTGGGCAAAACCTGTGCGCTTCTACCAATTCAATTGATGTCAAATTTCAAGTTCTAAATCTTCAATCTCTTTCTTGTTCTTAATTTGTTTTGACAGGGAAGAACAAATTAAGAACAAGAAGGAGATTAGAATAAAGAAAAAGAAATAGAGGAGAAAAGATAGGGCTTTAAAGACCAGAAAGCCGAGTAAACTGAAGCAGCTAAAGAAGAAAATATATAGAAAATTGGATCAAGAAAATAAAACAACTTTTGAGAAACAACTGGGTCAAGTAAATATATTATTGGAACTTCTAACGGTATTTAGTCTTGTATACCCTGAAGAAGGCAGCATTGCCGAAACGTCGGTTAAGATTCTTATAATAACAGCGTCATTTTCACAATTTTTAAATTTACATTAGTTACTACGCTGCGCAGGTTTTTCAATTTTTATTTACACAAGTAAATATATTACTTAAAGTAACAGACTAATAAAAAGATGAGAAATAAATCAAGAGTTGAAGAAACTGAAAAAAAGAGCAGTGAACTTATAGTTTATGTCCGAGTTAAAAAAACTTGCAGGTAGATTTATTTACAAAGGATGCTGGGGAAAAAAAGGAAGGAAGTAATAGAAGGGTTTAAAAAAGTAAAAAAACAAAAAACACTGAAACTAATTTTGGTTTGGTTTTCTTGATTGTTTTGTTGGTTTTTTGTCTGTTTTCCTGATTTTCGTATCTTGCCTCTTTCTGACTACTAAACATGGCCAAAGAAAAATGATTACAAAAAAATTCAACTTTCATTTGTAAAATCCTAAGAAATATTTGATTAATCTATACAAGACTCTCATAAAAAAGTTCCTTTGAAATAGCGACACTTCAGTGCTTCGTCCACAAATTTAAGAGTTAGAGTATGAAAATATCACGCCATAATGTGGTCTAGGAATAAAGGGGTTAATTGTTTTTTTAAATGTTTATTTCATTTAACACTCTGCCCTCGATCAGCAACAGTACTGCTTTCCATGGTAGAACTTATAGTTTCTCTCCTTTGTCATCTTTGTTCCTTGAAAATATTTTATGGATAATATCATTTGTTCATATTTTTCCTCTTTCAGCTTTTCCAGGCTCTTCCAAATATCTTCGTCACTGTTCGTCACCAGGTTCTTAAAAGACCTCAAGACGCTTTGGCCCTGTGGGTAGATGACTTGCGCAAGGACAGTTTTAAACTCTGCGCCAGAGAAATTAAGAGCTTTGATGGAATTCACAAAAATATCAACGTCGTAAGTAATAATCCAGATAATTGCTTTCTTCGAAAACTAATTGTTTTGTTAGTAGTGGGGTCTTTTGGAACTAAGTAGAATTGCGTGAACTCTTAACCACAGAACGAATTTTATGCACTGTTATGTTGGTATTTTCATTAACACCAATATAGATTGTTTTTCGTACAAGAAAGTAGGCAAAACTCTACAATAGCTTATTCAAAATTGCCACGGCTCAGTATCGTCATACCTTGTAATCGTAGCAACTTTTTGCTACAAAATTTGTAAAAATGTGCCTGAGGAGGAAATGAACGTTTAATAAAAACGTTGATGCTCGATTATTTTTCTATCTCATCAATCCCCCACCCTCCTTCTTATGCATTTGAGAGCAAAGCAAATATTAAATATGTGGCGTTGTTGGGTACCCTTGCTTTGCTTTCTTCTTGGTGTGAAAGCGTAATGACATTAAGAACAAGTGTTACATTTATAGGCTCAAAAATTCTTGCTTCATATCTTTACCTCTTCCCTGCAGGATTGGATGGCTTTTACCAAATTGAAGACTGACAATTTCACCTTGACTGATAGTCTCCTGTTTACAAACAACAACTCACCATCAAACAAACAGGACAACAACGCTATTTGCCAGGTAGTGCCATTTGACTCGTGTTTTAAGGCTTGCCTCAAAAATTTTGTGGGCTTTAATTTCAAGTAGAAACATTTCTCTCATCTTCACTTGGTAAGCAGTTTCCTATCCAGGCTTGATTCTATTTGATTCGGTTTTTCATTGTCTGTCTAAGTCACGTGACCGGCATTGGCCTTGTAACGGTCAAAATGTTTCACCGAAAATGGGGAATACTTAGTCAAACTGTATTCTCCTTATTTTATCGTTTTTCTAAGGCTTCTAGCCTGAGCTTTAGAGTGCCAGCCTTTAATTATGTCCACGTAAGTTTTGTCGGAAACCGTCAATTAAGGGCCAGCTCACGTGATTTAACAAACATACTAGAAACTGATAAGGTATAGAATGAATACCGTCTTAAAAGGTAGAATCGTGTTAACAACCATCTTTAGACCATTTTGACGTCTAAAATTTTGGAATGTTTGATATGCAAATGTATCCAATTTAAAGAAACGTTTTGTGACGTCATCAGGAGCGGAAAATCACCTGACGCTATATAACACTTCTGTACGATCAAACAAGTCAAATGTTAATTCTTCAAGTTTCACAACTGAAACAAACTTATTCTTATTCTGCAAACGTGATTTCTTAAAACTCTACTGGGGGTCCTCTATATTAACAAATCCAAGCCTTGATGCACTCGAGTCTGGCGTTCAGCATTGAACACTCCCGTTTTTTTCTTTCCTCTACTTGTTTCTGTTATTCCAATTATAGCTCACTAGATAATATCTTTGTAAATATTGTATCCTTTCAAAAGAAAAAGTTCCATTTTCCACCTGTATTTAGTTGATATGAGGAATGAGAAAATGGATGTGAAGATAGTTTTTCTTGGAAAGTGATTACCTATTTCTTGTGCTATTTTCTTTTTTGTTCTTGGTTTCAGAAAGTCAAGTTCCAGGATGTTTTTTACGCCCCTCCGGTTGTAATGGTGTCTCCAAGACTTGGTTACAATAACAACAAATCACGTTTCTCAGGATCTGTACCATGTAACTTAGTTACTGCCTGGGTTGAGGTTAGAAACATATAGTCTGCCTATTCTTCCTGTGGTTCTAATAGGGAGAATTTGTTTAAAAGTAAAGAAATGTTGTTTTTACCGTTGTCCTTATACTCACGTTAGAAACTTGGATTTTTCCAACGACGTGTAGCGGGGTACATAAAGCGAATGAAGGCTATTTAACTGGTTTCTCATATTCATATAGTTATGGCAAATAGCCTTCCTAAATGATGGTACATTAAGCTCTTTTTACGAATAATAAAACCAGGCTTTCCGCAAAGGAAACACTCATAAGAACTCTTGTGCAGACTTGTGCTTTAGAAGCTGATTTTTTTTATAGTTTTGTACTCGTTTTGTTCTTTAAAACAAAGGTGTAAGATTTAACAGGTGATCATAAATTGTTTTAACAATTCATGATCAGTATTCGTTATTTCTTACTCTACTTGCAGTAACCCTTAGTTTAACCATCAGTAAATCGACAAGTCAGTTGAAATTTGAAAAAAAAAAATATTTTTTGACTTTTTTTGCTTTACTAACATAAAATGAACAGGTTTACTCTGGTTCAACAAAATACTATATTTTGTGAAATGTGAACTTAAAGTATTTCTCTCGTTATTTTGGAATATGCCTAGCATACATCTACAAACGAAACAGAAGTGTGCGTGAGTAGCTACAACAATGACGCCAACGATAAGGATATCATAAATGTCGATTATATGGTAATTGGAGGTACGTAATAAATTATGTAACGTAAAATGAGGGAACAGCAATGACTTTTGTCTGTAGACAATCACGGTGCTCTCCTAACAATTATACATAAAAGCGATTGACTGTACAATACAAAAACGCATATTTCGATTAAATTTTATCCTAAATTAAAGTTCTTTTCCTTTGTTTCAAATCATTCAGATTATACATTACCAGCCCCCCAAAACAAAAAAAAGTGAGATTAAAAAAAAATTCCGCAATATACGACATAGATGGAACTGAGCGCTCATGTGCTTTAGGCTGTGGTCACATTATACTGATAGCTTTTCGTGGTGCCGCGACTGAGAAGCTATCCGGCATAGTGTGTGAACACCTACATGTATCCAACATGTGACTCTCCACTTAAGAGATCTGCGAGGCACAGCCTCTCTTTGTCACAGAAATCACGCCGCCACAACCATTTTTTTTTTGTGTCAACAGAATCCCTATCCGATATGATTTTCGTGGCGGCCCAATATCTATCCGGTATACTGTGAACATAGCCTTAACTTTTATCCAGTTCCCTGATAACTCAAAATTCCAGGCTGTTTTATCTATTGACGAAATCGAAATGAATGAATCTGAGATGATGCACTCTGATTCCATCACTTGTATGTTTGTCTTTTAGACTTGGATCCTTGTATAGATGTGACATGTCATTATCACAGTCTGTGTAAGGCTTTTGGACCTAATGATGCACGCTGTGTGTGTGTTGACCGCTGCCCAACTTACAAAGAACCCGTATGTTCATCCAATGGCACTACGTACGACAACAAATGTCTGTTTGAACAGGAAGTTTGTCTCAATCAACTAAACTTTACCGTGCAACATCCTGGGAGCTGTGAAGGTCAGCAGTTTTGTTGCCTTTTTAGTGGTCAACGTGCACCTTTTCACTGAATTCTGTTAATCTTGTTGGACTGATGGTAACTTTGTTTTACTTCACTTCCGTTTACTTTCCCAATATTTTGGGGGTAAAGCTGTTGCGTCAACAAGGGATTTAAGTTTGTTACTATAAGCTTATAGCTCATCTTTACAACTCCTTTTTAGGATTTCCTCTTCAGCGTGGTCGCCTTCACATGGCCCATATTCCATCTCTGGGTTATTCTCACTGTCAAGTAATTAGTTTCGAACCTTTTGTGTTTTATCCTGACAAATCCATTGAAGTGCAGATAACTGTCAATCATATGGATACCACTGACAAATCGTATGTCCATGACGCGGCAGTATCGTGGATTGAAAATGTCAATAACGGCGGATTTACTGCCTGTGTGATGGCAGCCGGATATAACGAACGAAAGTCATATGCTAACGTGACAGTTGATTGGATGGCGTATCAAGGTGCTCCAATGGGTGGCGTGACTGGTGAACTGCGCATGTCACAGTGGTGGACAGGGACGACTTGTGCAACTGTCAAGTTTCCCACTGTGAGTTGCCCTGATCTATTTCTGAACGTTCTCTTTTTCAAAGCTTTAATGGTTACAAACATCATTCACGACAGTTGAACTTTTGAAAGTATTGTCAAATTACAGTTCAGGGTGCTTTATAGTTGTGAAAAAATGCTAAACAATAAAGTAGTTCATGAAATGAAATAAAATATAAAGTGATCGTTCTTTCACTAGTTAACCACATTTACTTATGTCAATTCGAAGAAGTGAAACATAACGTTCAAACTGCCGCGTTTAATAACTTTGCTAAATCTATAAAGATCACCATTCTTTCTTTGAATTGTTAATAAAGTTAATAAATAAAGAAATAAAAAATAAAGAAATAAATAAGAACAGATGATAATAATTTTAAATAGAGGCATTTTATAAGAATGAAAATTTTTCTGTGTTATTTGCAGAGGAAATTTTCAGTCAAACCTTCAGTCTTTGTGACGTCAAAGCATTACAATCCAGGACTAAAACGTGACGCTGCAAGTGTATGGATTGAAGATGTAACAAAATCATCTTGTAAAGTTTGTATGAGAGAACTGCAGAATTATGCTGGATCGCACCGAGATATTTTTGTGGTAAGTATAATGTATACTTGAGTGAATGTCAAACACGGATCATGCATTGGGCTGCCACGGGCTTTATAAGTTATATTACAGGTAATCCTACGGATACCCTTAAAAAGAACAGCCCGTAGCTATCATAGGTCGAGCAACTCCGCAAATTCATCTTAGAATTAGTTATTAAAAGGCGCAAATTGCTTTTCAACATTCTTCACCTTCACACCTCATGCCCATTGCCTTTTATTATTTATCTATGCATGCCGGTCGGTTAACCAGAAATAACGCGTTGTTGATTTCATTTTCAGAATTGGCTGGCCTTTTCAGATCTTCCCAACCCTCCCTTTTCAGAACATAATTGGATCTACTTTGCAAATGATAAACCTCCCAACAGCAGACATTATAATGCATTTTGCAAGGTCAGTATCAGCATTTGCGTTTGAAACCAAATCTCAGTGAAAAGCCTCTCTTTCAGACCATTAAAGCGAAAGTGTTTAACCTGTAACAGACTTAGCAATGTACATAATACTGACAATTCCATAGGTCACGCATTCGCTACTTCTATACCTCAGTCACCTCTATTATGGAATCTGTCCATTTGGTGTTTGTATGCATTGAATAGTTTTAAGAATTAAATGTAAGTATTCTGTGAAAGGAGAATGATAGAGCAAAAGCATAAAATCCATTTGAATGGCAATTTCAGGTTATCAAAGGTTTAAAGTTTAGTTGCAGCCTATGTTTCAAAAGGCTTCTTGTGTTTTGCTGAGTGAATTCAACTAACGTTGGCCTCAAAATCTGTTTCGCCTTTCTGTATTTGTTTCACAGATTTGAGCTTCTCAGTTTGGAAGTGTACTTTATGTAGTGCCAGCCCAGTTTACTGTGAACGTTGATATGGCATGCTTTTCCCAAAATTTTAAACTCAAAGTTAAGAATTAGTTCATTCAGGATAATCTCAAAATCGTCAGGGAAACAAAAAGACCTCCTTTTTCAAAGGTGGAGCAAAGCCTAATCAAAACCGAGGTTCTCAAATTTCACTTTATAACCTTTTTACCCGTCTCTAGTCAAGGACACTTTAAGGTAGTATCTATGAACAGTAAAGTAAGATTTAGTCATCCAGACCTTACCAGAGGATTCTATCAATACAAAAAAAAACTGTTGGACTTGGAAGTATTCTCTGTAGTTATTTCTTGATTAATGAATTATCTGCCTCTACAACTTGACTATATAAACTATAAAGTGAAATAGAAAAAGAGGTGTGTGAATTAGACGATATCTTGTTAACAATTTCCCTTCAAGTTGAAATTTTTCTTTACCTTTTATAGGAGGTAATCTTTGCCGAAAGTTATAACACAACGCAACACGTCTTCGTTTCTGCTTCTCACTCGACAAAAGGAGGAAATCAAAGTCCAGTTCATAACAGCATAGCAGCCTGGGTAGAGGTTGGTAACTAGTGATGTCAGGAAATCAAATTTCATATTAAATTAAGAGTAGTATAGTAGAGAACTAATTAACCTTTTTTCGCGGACGAATCTCGTTATTCTGCTGAGGAACACATAAACACTGATGATGTTATGACCTTTTGTTTTTATTCCTTGAATAGTAACCTGTGAATAATCGTAATAATAATAATAATAATAATGATAATAATAATAATAATAAATGAAAACCGTAGTGATCCCTGTGGTTGTTGGTGCGCTTGGTACAGTGAGGAAGGGTATGGTAGAAAACATCAAGAAAGTATCAGAAAGAGCTAATATGACAGAGATTCAAAAGATCTGCATGCTGGGATCTGCACGAATCCTCAGAAAGGTGCTCAGTGTATGAACAGAATGATTGACTTGAGTGACTGACGCTCTAGGTGCATGGTTTGCGCCCGGCTGATGCACAAAAAGAACACCAGCAAAGACTGTGATAATAGAGACAATAATAATAATAATAATAATAATAATAATAATAATAATAATGTTTATCATCATAATCATAACATATTTAACCAGGGTAAACCTGTCAGTGAAAGCTGTTATAAATGGGAAGAACGATACCAATTTCAGCGCTGAAGAATACAGTCAACTACAACAAATAAAGATAAAAATAAGTAGTTACGGGTGTATACTGGTGCTTGGACACCAGTGAAAAAAGTGCCTTTCTTAGCAGATTCTGTGCGTACTGCAGAAATTAAAGTATCTAAATATAGGTGGAATCTCATTAACATAGGTCGTGTGCCATTTTAAGGAGGTTTAACCGGTTTGCACTGGGGCTTTCTAGAACTTGTTAGGGAAACAAATGCGTTGCTTTTTGATTGGTTGACTAAAAATTAAGTAAAGTATTTATTTGTAGATTTATGCTGTCAAAGTAATAAGCGCTAGCTTCCTTTTGACATGAAATCGCTGAGTAAGTATCCAGTTCTCCTGCTTTCATTGCCCAACAATTTTTTCCAGGTTAGGTTCTCTGATTCTTGGCGAGCAAATCGTGCATATTGATGAGTTCGAAGACAAACTAGCTCTTTCTAATAACAAACCGAATTTTTAACTTACCCGAGTCCCCCTTCTTTTCTCTACAATTCAGTTTTTTCCCTTCACTTTCCTTTTTTTGATTTTCCTTTAAGCACGAAAACCACCACCACAGCCTACAGAACCACATTTTCTTTGTTTTTCCGGTCCTCCTCCACCACCACCACCTTACTATTGTTTTCCCACTACTACCACCTTTCTATTGTTTTCTCTCTTTCTCCACCAGCACTACTGCCACTACCAAATTTCTAGTGCTTTCCCTCCCTCACCTGTCCATTTCTATTGCATTGTTTTCCCTACTCCACCACCACCACCACCACATCCCAATGCGTATTTCCACCAATACCACCATATTCCAATGCGTATTTTAGGACTAATGTTTAGTGCTTTTACATACAGTATATTAGCAGGAAAGGCTTTCGGGTTTGTGTCAAAGAACTGTATGAGGCAAAATACGACCCACTCTTCATATCCTACATAGTTTTGTCAGGTAAGAACTTTACTGCAAAAAAAGAGAAGATTTTTTACGGTATGTCTTTCAATATTGTCTCTTATTTGTGACTCAATGCCGTGATTTATACGCACAGATATCTGTCCAGATGGATGGGATTACTTCAATGGATACTGCTATTTAACGAGCTCTGTTTGCGCACCTTGGGTGACTGCAGTGTCCAACTATTCAGCTATGAACTCACATCTGGTAACAGTGCACAACCAAGAAGAAAATGTCTACATACAGCACCGTCACAATGGCGAGCGATCATGGATTGGCCTTAATGACCGAAGCGTCGAGGGATCTTTTGAGTGGACAAACAAGGAAATAATCCGTTTTCAGTACTGGGCTCCGCAACAACCAAACAACTTGAAAAACGAAGACTGTGTCCACGCCCTTGGTGCAGAGGATGGCTACACTTGGAACGACGTGTCATGTTATAAATGCTATAACTATACTTGTGTTAAAGGCAAGTTTTGAGTTACCATATAAATACTACAAATCCAAACCTTTGTCACCAATAACGAGGTTTGAAGATCACTTCTGCAGTAGTGAGTTTTTATGATAATTTTATCGCCGTGTTGTTGATCAGAATTATATAAAGTCTGCATTTTTATGTAGCCGTCTTCCAGGCGGTAGTCTAAATATTTAGGTAATGCTGCTACCAAGTAAGATCACGGTGATGGTCTTCATTGACTTTTGTTGTCTACTGCAGACATTGACGAATGCATCAGCAATTATCACAGGTGTGATCCAAACGCTGCTTGTCAGAATACCATGGGCTCATACATTTGCACTTGCAAACCTGGATTCTATGGAAACGGGAAAAAGTGCTTTGGTAACTTTCACAATCCTTTTTTATGCTTTCCTGACCGTTGCATTCTGGTTGGCTGTCGAGTTAACATATTTGCCTTTTAAGGTAACTAAGGTACTATATTCTTTTAATTCCAGTATGTATAGGTCAGAACTTACTAATATTCTAAAAAAAACTAACTAAGAATTACAATGGGCATTGTCGGTCTTCGTTTTGACAATTTATTAGGCACATAGAATATCTGCTAATAGCACATTTAGTGTCCTGTCGGCTCCGTTCTGCGCTCAGGTTTATTTTTAATGTGATATATATATATATATATTTTTTGTTCAACTTGTCAGTTGGTTTAAATTTATCATGCATTGGCATACGTCAAAACAAAGTAATAAAAAATTATCAGCGCTAGCACATAATTTACTTAGTCAGGATTCACTGACTTCTCAGATTATCATTTGTTTTCTCCGTCATTAGATATTGATGAATGCAGCAACAAAACCCATACCTGTGATGTGAATGCAGTTTGTAGCAACACTCAAGGCTCTCACAACTGCACCTGCAAACCTGGATACTCTGGGGATGGAAAGAAATGCATTGCAGTTGGTATGCAGCATCCCTACAGAATTCCTATGATATTGTCTATAATTATTTTATACTGTTTAGTACGGAAAGCTGGTTCAGTTTACGAATATTTTGCCTAAATATAGACAGTTAGGCTTAATTTGGTAGGTGTTTAGCGACATTATTCCGGGCCTGAATTTCTTACACAGTTTCTCACACAGCTTGCAGTACAGTGTATAAAAAGCAGATATTATTGTTGACTTTATAAGTTGTAAAGTAGCCATATCTTGCCAAATGTTGAGTAAACACGCAGTGCTAATGTCATGTCTTCCAGCTTATAAGAACTGTGCTGAACTGTACAAAGTTGGAAAACGAACAAGTGGAGTTTACAAGATCGACCCAGACGGTGCAGGTGTCTTTGACGTGTACTGTGACCAAACAACAGCCGGTGGGGGGTGGACAGTGTTCCAAAAGAGAATGGATGGCTCGGTTAATTTCTACCGCGGCTGGAACGACTACAAAAAAGGTTTCGGAAATCTGAATGGCGAGTTTTGGCTCGGACTGGACAAAATTCACCGCCTGACAAAAACTAAAAGCAAACTTCGAGTGGAGCTCGAGGACTTCAACAGAAACACGGCTTATGCCGAGTACAGCTACTTTGCTATAACAGACGAAAGAAGCAAATACAAGCTGAGTCTTGGAACTTACTCCGGTAATTGTATTACTAACTTGATTAAAAATGGAGTTCGGGGAAACGTCTTATAGATGCCCAAGACGAAGTTAATGCTAATGATTTTGACGTTAAAGAAATAAATACTCACCTCAGAGATACAGCTAGTCCCACAGGCAATGAAGTATGTAATAATCACACAGCTATCATGAAATAAGAGTACTTCAAATTAATATAATATGGAGCATTAAAGTGATTTTACTTCGACCATGAAACGGATTCAATGTTTCCTACTGTCTTTAGATCTTAACCATCGTATTGAAAATCACAGTAATGTGGAGAAAAATTTGAGGAAATATCATTTGTTCCAATTTAATTTCCCAGGAAATGCTGGTGACTCGCTAGCTCGTCATAGAGGCTACCCTTTCTCCACTAAAGATCGAGACAATGACCAGGATTCTGTTCACTGTGCTACAACGTTCAAAGGGGCCTGGTGGTACGACGACTGTCATTATTCCAACCTGAACGGCCTCTATCATCGCGGTAGACACTCTTCAGGTGCTGATGGTGTGAACTGGTACCACTGGAGGGGATATAACTACTCCGCTAAACGAGCTGAAATGAAACTCAAACCAGTCAACTTCAAACCAACAAAAAGCGGTTTTCAGTGCTAAAATCTGCTTGATTCGCAATGGTCGTTTAAATAACTTAGCTGTATCACTCATTTTGTCAGACTGCTGCGGAAATAATAAATTAAGCATAACAAACTATTTTCCCAGATTTGATAGAAAAAACTATAACATAAAAGACGTCACAATTGGCTTTCGCAATTTACGATATTGTTTCTCATTCATACTAACTACCTTCTCTCCTATTAGTCTTTCTTCTTCCGATTCACTGAACTTTATGGTTTTTTAAATACATCTCCTATTCTTGCTTTACATATCCGTTATGGCTCAGTCAATTCCAAGGATGCCCATCCCCCCGGGCATTTGTGAATTCTTCTAGAAACGGTTAACATTGTTCCTTTGTCGATATTTCACTTTAAAGTATGCCTATTTTGATAGCTATTGATATTTTTCATAAAGAATATTTTGAGTACACATGCTTTAAAAAGACAGGTGTAGTATTCGCTTCATCACCACCCTACCACACAGTATTTTGTGCATCCGTCTAAGAAGCAGTTTCCGCCAACGTGATCGGTTTGCAAATGGAGGAGAAACAATCAATGCATCGTTTTAAGGAAAAGACACCGAGTGGCTGAGGCAGAGAGGCCTAGAAAAACTGTGCGAGATGTTTGAAAGCTAATATAAACTTCGTGTTTTTTTTAGTGCGACGACGTTGACGGTACGGTTCCGTCGTGATGACAAAATAATCATGTTTATAAGCTTGTCGGTTATTTGTTTATCATTCCCTATTTTAAATACCTTCGAAAATAAGGAAGGTGTTATTAAAACTCTAGTCTATAGTTCTGTAATTGGTATTAATAAGATCGGATAAATCTTTTTTTGCAATAATTATAACTGGCGGCTAGGAGCGCGGATTTCCGATGGGTGTTTCACGCGGTCAGATTATTACAGATTATTACAGATTTCCTATAAACAAAATATGGCATTTGCAGCTTATTTACTGTAAAATACAATGTTAGTGTTGGCCCGGGGTGGGGCATTCGCCAACTTTTTTATGCCCCACCGTGGGGTTTTTGGATGAATCGCCCGGCCCCACTATGTGGTATTTGCAGCTTTTCCGACAAAAAAAGTGACAAATGCCCAGGGGAAGGTGGGATGGGTAGGCTCGGAATTGCCTGAACCATTATTGACCAAGCAGAAGGTCAAGATGGCTGGATATTAGCCAAGTTCGTCTGTCCGTTTTTATGGACCGAGTGGAGGCCAATAGACAGCCATCTTGATCGAATAAGCTTGGTAAATAAACGATTTTAAAATATTATTATATTGCCAAAAAGACAACATTTTCTTGGGGAACAACGCGAGAAATCCTGAGCCCGCTTGGTTAGCCAATCAAAACGCAGGATTTGTTCCATCTTGCCCGCTCACGGATTCAGCCATATAATAATTGAACACTAAGTTCACGAGTCCATTACAGCGCAGAGTTCTTTTGATTAACTTACGCTCTCACATAGGCGTACGGGCCGGGGGGGCGAGGGGGGCTGCAGCCCCCCCAAATTTTGGGCAACTCAGATTTTTTGGGCAGCGAGAGAAAATTTGGGCAAAGCCAGTTTATAAAGACGTCTCCATTTTATTTAATTATTTGAAAGACCTGGATATTAACCTGAAGTCGGCGTAACAATTCAGTTACATTAAAGTGGTTGCTTAGCATGTGATGAGTAATTTACATATTTGCAGTTTTTTGGTTGGGCACTATACTGCACTGCACTAGCTGGAATGGGCTATTTCCAGTCGAGAATTGATTAAAATAAACTTTCGCATAACTTTCTAGAATCATCTCCACTCGACGAACAGTGTATGGCAGATAGCATTTAGCAATGGGTATTGCCTGCATAGCAAGCGTTTCCGCGTAAGCTCGACTGGAAACGCTTGCTACGCAGGCTACAATGGGTATGAAAATGAAGAAGTGGCTGACTAAATATAATTCTCAGTTTGAATTACGAGAAGAATCTTAATTCGTTTAAAAAATCTATCGAGCGGTTTAAAATTATTCGCTAATTTGTTAAAGTAGACCGAAATGTTTTCAAAACCGCTAACAAGAGTGTCTCGATACATACTAATCAAATCCTTCTTTCGATTCTAGCAATCAAGCAGAGCTATCTCCACGATCTTTCACACATGTTTTTAAAAAGATTAAAACTACTATGAGGTGAAATTGCAGGTCAAAAGCACTTCGTTTTCTACAGATAACGGCCAAAAATCAAGATTTTTCTTTTCTTACCGTATTTCTAATAATAAACACTTCATTGCAAAATATCTCGATAACGCTCTTAAGGTTTTGCTTAAACTTCACGGACATCGAGGCCACCGTATTGGAGAAAAAAGCTCCTGTGAACGATTTTGTAAGGTTCCCGTCCCGCGAATCACTGCTGAAGTAAAATAGGTAATTGAGTCATTTCGTTGCTATGACAACTCCGATGTCATTGCAACCCTGGTGATGACAAATTTTCATCTTAATACAACTGTGGTCGCAATTTTTCCAAATGTTTGTTTATGGCGACGTAGTTTATGCTCAGACTTGGTATTGACCCTGAAAAACTGTATCGAGCCACCTTAATATGCCAGGACGGCCTATGTTGTTGCCATATGGCCCTCATTTCTTTTCGACTCTTTCGTAAAAATTTGGGGAACTTGCGATATGTTTTGGGCAAATGGTTTACCGCCCCCCCTGGCAAAAAATTTCCCGTACGCATGAGAGCGGCTCTCATATGCGATAGATGTGTACAAACGTTTAGCAAGCACATTCCGAACAAAAATAAAGCTTTCAAGAGATTTTTCACCTTACCAAAAAAAGGAAACAGATACGAGCACATGCGTTCCAGATCAATTACTCATTGAGCACTGAATGAAGGTGGCTCGACTTCATTTTTTGGGGTTGATACCTCCCAAGTTTGAGCATTAACTACGGCGGCATGAATAAAGATACGGAAAAAAAGTTACCACAGCTGTATTATATAAAGATGAAAATTTCTTATGATCTGGGCTTTATTGCAATCGAAGTCGCCATGGGAACGTAATGACGCCATTACGTTTTTCATTTATGTTTCTCCGTACCAGGAGTTTTTTTGAAGAAATCGCTTAAGGGAGTATGTACCTGCCATAATTGCCTCCATTATGGAAAAGTTTAAAGAAATTGTATGAGAGCGTTTTCGAAATATTTTGAAATGCAGTTTTAAGAATCATCAAAGCCGTGAAATAGCATGCTAGCCGCACAATTCGCTAATATTTTAAGAAAATGATAAGCTTTGGAATCGCGGCTTCCTCTCATAGTGGTTTGATTCCATTGAAAACTGCATACAAAAAAAGAGGGGAATTGCTCTGGGCGATCGCGAGTAAGAAGAATTTTATTAACTTGCATTCAGCTGCTTTTGATAGAGTTTTTGGAGGTAATTTGGTCCATGCCTAAAAATTTCGCATTTTTCCAAAAACCGCTCGATAAATTTTTTTATAAATTCGACAATTCCGAGATCAGTCGTCAAGAAATATTCCCTGCAAGTTTTAAGAACATTGAAAACAGGGAAGGCTTTTGAATAGGGCCTCAAACATAACCAATTCCCCCCCCCAGATTTTGTGTTTACCAGTGAGCGTCCTAATTATTCACTGGCATTGTTTTCAAGTTTCATATACACGTGCACAACTAGCAAAAGATATAAATTTGCATAAAAAAAACTCTCGATTACTTTGCGAAGAAATATGCGGAATATGCTAATAATTGGCTTGTCGTCACAGATAGCAGTGAGAGCCGAAGCGGTGAAAGTCACGGCTCATCGTGTAGGATGCAATACTTAATTATCTTACTCGGGTTATAACATCACAGACACTCTCACAAAGAGTCGCTCTGATGTTATAATGTATCACTAATCTCTTTACCCGGTAATTGGCATATCCCGGAGATTTAACCGAGGGTCCTTTTTGATGCAGATTCTATCTTTTTGCTAAATGTGCACGTGTATATGAAACTTGAAAACAATGCCAGTGAATAATGAGAACGCTCGCTTGTAAACACAAAATCTGGGGGGAAAATTGGCTATATTTGAGGCCCTATTTAAAGGCCTTCCTTGTTTTCAATGTTCTTAAAACTTGCAGGGAATATTTCTTGACGATTGATCTCGGAATTGTCGAATTTATAAAAAAATTTTATCGAGCGGTTTTTGGAAAAATGCGAAATTTTTAGGCATGGACTAAATTACCTCCAAAAACTGTATCAAAAGCAGCTGAATGCAAGTTAATAAAATTCTTCTTACTCGCGATCGCCCAGAGCAATTTCCCTCTTTTTTTGTATGCAGTTTTCAATGGAATCAAGCCAATATGAGAAGAAGCCGCGTTCCCAAAGCTTATCATTTTCTTAAAATATTAGCGAATTGTGCGGCTAGCATGCTATTTCACTGTTTTTATGATTCTTAAAACTGCATTTCAAAATATTTCGAAAACGCTCTCATAGAATTTCTTCAAACTTTGCCATTATGAAGGCATTTATGTCAGATACATACTTCCTTAAGCGATTTCTCCAAAAACTCCTGGTACAGAGAAACACAACGATATATGAAAAACTTAATGGCGTCATTACGTTGCCATGGCGACTCCGATTGCAATAAAACCCATATCATAAGAAATTTTCATTTTTATATAATACAGTTGTGGTAACTTTTTTTCCATATCTTTACTCATGCCGACGTAGTTAATGCTCAAACTTGGGAGGTATCCCCCTAAAAAAATCCAGTCGAGCCGCCTTAAGACCTGAAGAACGAACAAGGAACATTTCAGTTCACCCGACAGCATTTCTGGTGATTTCAGGCTGTTGTATCGTACAGTTAGCTGCTGTCTATAACTAAAAGGTTTACGATGTTTATTATATCGACAATTCTTTAACATTTCACTCATTGAAGCTATCTTTTCAGCCTTTTCGAAATATCACGCGAACTATCTTAGCTGAGAAATACCAAAAACAAACCAGAAAAATATAGCTTTCTGAATTCATTCATGTAGAGATGTGCCGCGCGACCTTTCCGGGTTTGGGGGAGGCAAGGAAATTAAGTAAAAAATGATGATATCGAACTGCATTGAATCATGATAATACATGACAGATTTTGTGATAAGAGAGCTTTTTTTCTTCAAAGACATATCTCATCTAACGATGTCGAACGAAGAGCCATACACAAAAAATACTGTCAGTTTCGATTTTCTTTTCTCTAATATCATCAATGACAACTAGTTGGCAGTTAATTGATGAAACGCGCGAACGTGGATGTACATTGTATAACTGATTTCAATTAATTCTGGTTCACACAGTTTTTCAGTTTGCACTTTTTTATAAATTACATCTACATGACGCTTTAATAAGAGCAAATATAAGTTCTATGTGTCACGTGTCAGGATTGTCACACCATGTTGTTTCTTGTACATTGCAGTGCAAGTTCACGTTAAGAATCACGCACGGTGCCCCATTAACAACAAGATTAGTCTTTTTAGCAATGTTGTACTTGACTGTTGTACCTAAAAAGACAACACGAACACATATAGGGAATCTCAAGATTAAATGAACTTGCAAGTTTGACTAAAGAATAAAAATTCAGATCAGGAGGGTATCCAATAACAACTGAAGACTTAACTTCAACGGCATAAAAACGGGGTGATTATGTATTTCCCCCTCGATGTAAGTGAAATTTCCGCCTATGATAAACGTCATGCTACCGTCTGAAAACCAAGAGGTAAACTAGCCTGCGCGAACAATCTCTCTCGATTCGGGAGGGAGGGAAGACGGAGGGACGGAGGGACGGAGGGAGGGGGGCATGGGGGACAGAGAGAAAACGAAAGAGCACTTAGGCGCGCTTTTAAGTAATTTTATATCTGCATTGAAAAAGTCGACGCAAGCGCCATAGGGCAAACGTTCTTGTGTAAGAGCGAAAGTTGGAGGAAAGCCTCCTGATCTCGCCACGGCTTCTGCTTTAAAAGTAGGGTACTCATACAGAGGGAGATGGAAGTAAAAGGGACGTGGATCACAGTGAACATTGAAAAACCTTAAAGTCCTCCCCCGCCTCTCCCTCCATTCCCAGCTCCGTTCCCCACGCTTGGAAATTTTGACCTAAAATTCGGTCAACTTTTCGCGGCCGTGCGGAGGATTGGGTCCATGTGAATCCAAAAAAAAAAATGGCGGCTCAAAGGGAACCTGACCAAGTGGAAGTTATTAGTGGCATTAAAGGAGCATTAAATCGCCAGAAGTCGAATTTTTCCCGGCGGATTTCAAATGTACATAAGCTGAGAGATCTAGATCAAACTTTTCAAGCACTAGGGAAAGTGGCCGAGGCTGTTGTGAAGGGAAAATACGGTCCCCTTCGGGATCGATATCAGCATGAAATTTGTCCCATATCTTCCATGTTGGAGCGCACAATGATACGTGCTAAGAAAGGCATTTATCGCCGACTTAGTCCGCGGATGAGTAAAATCCATCCTTGGATGATTTGTTTTGACGTCCCGATGCCACAGGAAGTGTTCAATTTATTGAATAAAGGGGTTGTAAATCTTACACGTTTTGGTGTAGATGTTTTGGAGCAGCCTTATTCAGCCACAATAACATTCTCAAGTATGAAAAGACTGTGTGCCTTATTTAATAAATTTGAGGACTGCCAAGGATTCACAAAGAAGCTAGGAGTTGGAAAAGGGGAAGTGAACTCATTGTTGATGAAAGGAAGAATGGAATTATGAAATATAAATATAAAGAAGAAATGTTGGAATTGAAATTCCATCATGGCCATTGGAATGCCTTTGGTATCCTTCATCATTGAAGAGGGAACAGTGTTTTCTATACAGTTACTAATGAGTTGAGGTAGCAACATATATATATATATATATATATATATATATATATATATATATATATATATATATATATATATATATATATATATATATATATATATATATATATATATATATATATATATGTTGTAGTTACTTTTTTTTATCTCAAGTAATTTTTATTTTTCCTTTGTTTCATCTTTATTACCATACCTAAAAACCCTGAGTCGAATACCAATGAAGACAATTGGCAGAAGTCGCATTATCAACTTGGGATCATTTGAGTCACCCTGAATTGCTTTCACTAGATACATAAAGCCATGCAAGATTAGGCGCAAATCTTTACCAGTTAACCTGTAAGTGAAGTCTTTATCTTTAGCTCTATCCTCAAGGAGCCACCTACCTAGTTGTTTTTTCATTCTCCCTGCTTTAACATCTTGTTCCATGGCCTTTAAATACCTGGACATTGCCGAATTGGAGGGCAAATCATCAAGGCTATTTAATTTTTTGGGGAGGTTACTTACAGAAATAGCAAGATCAAGTAACATTGCATGAAAATGTTGGACACCACTATTCTTAAGGTGAAGTGGTTCAACAACTTCCTTGTCACATAGCTTACCAATTAATGGTTTGAATTCTTGTCTGAATTTTTTTACAGCAATAAATTGAGTTACTTTGGATCTCTTTGTTGATACTGCTAAATGACTAGGTACTTTTTTCTTGAAATCTTCAACCTGTTTTGCAACATTGATTCTTTCTGCGTACTGCCAAGGCTTCCACTTACAATCATGAGATTCTCCATACTTCCCATTCAGTGCATTACAGTCATCTTTGGAGACATTAGCAAAGCTAGAAAAATATTTAGCCGCATTACTTAATTCCCCATTTATATATGCAAGGAGTTTCATATCTCCCGGCAGGAGATCAAAAGAAAAGGTGACATTCTTACCCAATACTGTGTAAGATTTGCTCTCTATTTTTTCCATGTCTGTAGCAAGTTTCACTGTAAAACGAGAAACAACCATGTGGTCCTCCTTACAATTAGCTCCAAAGAGCAAAAAATTGTCACTGGGACTAGCTACCCTGGGCCCCACATTCAAAAAACGTATCAGCCATGACATAGATTGATCCCATTTCCCAAAAGGAGCCCCATCACCCCCTATGGCAACCTTAAATGCTCCCTCCCTCTCACTGAACCACACCAGCTTATCCCCAGGTTTCCTGTACTGATCAGTCTCAAAATAGAACTTGGCCAGCAGAAGTAAAAAGTTCTCCAGGTTTCTATAGACCCCATCAACATGCTGATCAGGTGGAAGGTCATGGCATAGGGTTTCCCTTATTGAATAAAATTCCCCCACATCAATTTCTTCAATTTTTTTCATTAACAACCGATAGGGAAGGAGTTTAGGTATGGGATACCCATACCAAACAAAACTCTTTCTTTTGACACAGAACCTAGTTTCTTGGTGTGTGTCTCTTAGTATTTTTCATAACAAGAGCTGATCTTGTTTGTTCATATTTTACCTTTTCCATCAATCCTCCTGCATAAAGCATAGAAAGTGAACGAATGACATTATGATCACTTTGCTCACACTGCTTAACCTGAGGTTTTATTACTGCTAGACTAGCTTTTCTCATCTTTTTTGATGAAGGAAAGTATTTAGACAGAGCTGCTGTCTTCGCATATTTAGTCAGCGTAGAAAACATGCCATCCAAGGCTGGGGACCTGTCTTCAACAGATCCACCATTTACCTCTGTTGCTGCAACCAACGTTTCAAGTTGTCTTCTGCTGGCACTTCGCTGCGGCACGTTTAGCTTTCCCTCATCAGTGAGCACAGTTGGACTTTTTGTTCTTAGAGTGGATGTGTTAGCTGTCACTTCAAAAACTAACCTTCTTTTAGTCTTGACAGCGGGAAGATCAACTTTTACCGAATCAACATTTTCTTTTATGCGAGTTTTCTGAAAGTCCAAGAACATAAGTTAACCCTTTAAGCCCTATGAATGATCAGCATCAAATTTCTCCATGTAATATAAATACTTTGTTAAACAGAGTGGTCATGAGAATTGCGGACATGATCACACAAGATGAGTTTGCTTGATATTTTATCAACTTCTTCCCACTTCTTCTGTACGAAATGAATGTAGCGAATTTAACTTAGAGAACATTTACTCTGGAGTAAATTTTAGCGGATCGATGGAAAAATCGCAAAAATAAGAACCCGCAAAATTTTCGTGCCACACGGTAGTCCTCTCCTCTCACTAAAAAAACCTTTTTCAAGCTAAACTTACCTTATTCTTGAGTCGCTGAAGCCTTTTTTTAAGGTACAAATTTCCTTTGATTTCGAAAGGTACTCCGCTCGAAGAGTAGCCCTCTGCTTACTGAGCTCCCCAACAGGAAAATTTGACTTGCATTTCTTCGATGTAGTGCTCTTTCTTCGTGACTTGCTCCCCATGTAAACCGCTCAGCGAACCATATAAACGCAAAAATCTCTAAGAAGCAGAGGCATCCGGTAAAAAACCAAAACGAGGAAAACACAGCCAAGGTTTCAGGTCTTCTGTTTACGATAACATACCTGGCAATAATACGTTTCCCAGCGAGAAAATTTTCGACAAAAATATTTTTCTTGAAGGACTGAGAACTCAGTGTGCATGAAACAGAGAGTAAAAGTACAAGGGAAAATTTTGCCGAAGAAAGATGTAAACGCATGCAAATCGCATATCAACAGAAAGCTTAAAGCCTGTAGAAATTTGTTTTTGAGTGGGAAAAACTCCCCTAGTACCCATTCCTCCGCAAATGGCCAAATTCTGACCAGGACTCTTGAGCGAAAATGGCTGCCAAATGACCGCGCTATAGAACTGCTAATTAGGGACTGGAAACTGGGGACACAAAACTTGGCCAAAATTGGCACAAAAATTTCCAAGCGTGCCCCGCTCCGTTTCAATCCACGATCTGTTCTCCGCTCCGTTCCTCGCTCCGTTTCCCGCTCTGTTCCATGCTCCGTTTCCCGCTCCGTTCCACGCTCCGTTTCCCGCTCCGTTCCACGCTCCAATCCCCGCTATGTTCTACGCTGCGTTTCACGCTCCGTCCCTAGCTCAGTTCCCTGTTTTATTCTGTTCATGATAGACGAAAGAAAACTAAGTTCTCTCTTCTGATCACTCTTGACAATTATTGAACAAGTAGTACCCCATTGATCTCATACAGACGCGCAAGGTTGTCCGCTAACAGTTCCCAGCAGTATACTAGTCTAAACTACTATACTAAACGGCTCGTATTTTCGAGAAGGTCAAGAACGCGCAAGCAGTGAAACTGAAAAACTGAGAATGAGACAGGAGAAGGACTCTTCCCCTCACCCAGTCGATTTTGAGAAAACTGACAAACTGACAAAAAGAACTGAATTTGCACAACCTACTAGTGATTTTGGCTTGCAGCGACTGGTAAACCTAGTTTTAGCACTTCAAACGAACGCCGGTCACTTAGGATTCCAAAGATGCAGCACCATCATCCCGGCATTGTGAAGGCATAATCTTGTCAAGTTTAACCCTTAACAATCTCATGGTCTCCAAATTGTTCCAGTACGAGAAGCAGCAGAGAGGTTGGTATTATCAATTGAGTTGATTCAGTGCGTGAATAATATTGGCCACAACAGAGAGATCTGAGAATAGCCATGTAGGGGGTTACTAACATTACTGGAGCTAAAGTTCTGTTAACGGACATTCCCGTGAGCAGCACTGAGTCCGCTCTACCTTCCTATCAAACCCCTAGTAGCAGCCCCCCGGGGGTGTGCTTCCTTATATAAGCCATATATGTATGTGCCGCCCCAAAGGGTAGGGTTTTTGCGCCGTTTTAGTCTGAAAACGGGTATAGACTTGGCCCATTTTGGTCTGGAATCGGGTACAGTAATCAAGGGAACCACAGGATTGTATGAACGTGTTCATTGTTTCAATTCCAAATGAGGTAGAAAGAAAGATCGAGAGAAATATTTGAATTCCAAATTAGTTTTAAGAAATGTTTTCGTTCCTGTTCTAATCTAAGTAATGAAGAAATAATTTCTTAAAGGCCAGGTCCCGGTTGTTCAAAAGCTGGATAGCGCTATTCAGCGGATAAGTATTTGGGAAACCAATTGCGTTATCGGCTGGATTGACATTTATCCATCGGATAGCGCTATGACTTTTGAACAACTGGGGCCAGGTCTGAAATAGGGTTAAAAATCGACACTTGTTGGTCTGAAATAGGATCAGGATTTGGAGAACCGGGCGGGACACCCCCACCAATAATTCCCGGGAATATCCCCTCCTCCCGGGGAAGCAGCTTAGGAGGATCATTCCTATATTAAGTGGCCGCTTCCAGTTGTAGACCCTATTCTTGTGTTTTCCAGGAGAGTCCTCTTGCATGAGTTTCAGGGGTGTTAGTAATATCATTACTTACTGATAATTTAGCTTCTTTCATTCTCAAATACAGTTCATCCAAGCCCAAAATTTGCTGGAAAAACCATTGACCTAAAATAAAAAAAGGATGATGTTGAAGTCATATATTGCAAATTGAAGTTATTGAAAGTTTCCTTTCACAGGTTAAGATGAACTGAGCAAAATGGCCTGCTCCCAATGGCTCCTCATAGCTCGAACGGTAGAGCACTGCAGCGCTAACGCAGTTCTAAAATTTTTCTATATGATAATATAAAATTATTTTGTAGTTCAACTGTAAATATTGGAGAGACTTACTAGAGTAACGTTTACGCCAAACGATCAATTTTTCTCACTTTACGTGTCGTTTATTCCTCTTTAAAAGTACGCGCTAATAACGCCACTTTTATCCATAAGGATTGTTTTGAGCTGTTTTTATCTGATCATTTTCCATTTGAGAATTTTTAACTTGAATTTGACCTTTGCCGTTTACCGTAAAGGTGACTCTAGAGAGGCTAAGCATCACGTGTATGTCAAACGGCAAACGCGAATTTGTACCACGTGACCATGTAAATTTCCCCATTACTTGTCGTTTACTGTTCATTATTTCTACACATAAATTAGTAGTTTCACCCAATTTTTTATCCATAAGAATGGAAATAGAGTTTAGTTCCCAGAGGAGAGAGATGCTTTTGTTCTTGACCACCAACATGGCGGCCGTGACGTCACGTGCAAACCAGCAATATTTTGAAATCGTATACATGAAGCAATCCTACACTGTACGAGCGTACAAAAGCTAGGTTTTATTACTAGAGGCTGCTAGAGCGCCGGAAGTATCAATTCACCATTTTCACATAGACCATAATGAAACTTGTTTACCTTCCAAAATTTTGCATAATTTTTGGGCGCTTTCCATTTAGGAAAAAAACCCGGAAATTTCGGTGGGAGCAAAAGTGGAATTTCCGATTGGTAAAAAGTTCTTCCATTTGGTCGTAAACCCCGGTACGTCGCGGTGCCCGACGGTGGACCTGGAACTGGTACAAACTACGAGAAACGTAAATGGAACACGACATTCCGTTCGGAAATTCCAACCTGGGAAACGGGCCTACCTTTTTAGATTTTCCACCTTTTCTGGGAATTTTCCAGTGGGATGAGCCGACGAAACGTGTTCCATTTACCGCCGAACCGGAAATTGCGGAAATTTTGACTAAATGGAAAGCGCACTTTGCTTCCAATTTCTCTGTCGTCCCAAGAGAAAACGAAGACAATGGTTATGCAAAAAAAGACGTATTATGGTCTATGTGATTGGTGAATAAAGCCTAATACCTAGAGACAATACTGAATAAACAGTGTCATGTCCATTTGCGGCTGTAACAAATGATAATTTGTAGCGTAGCCACCTGTTGATAGTGTTTTATTTACTTTTTTTTATTATTTAATTTCATGCATTGTAAAGATGTATGCTTTCGGGACTAGAATGCCTATCAAATATAACTAAGACTTAATTTGTAAAACTGTCCATTTTATTTTAAAAATAAGGAAGAATAAATTGTTCAAATAGATACTGATAGGGGCAGGAAATAAAAAGCGAATGTATATGACAGATAAATTTATAGGTAAACAAATCAAAGCGAACGAGCCGACTTGAACAATAAATTTTGAAATGCAAATCTCATAATTTGAAATATATTCTCTAAATTACCCCTTATTTTCAGTACAATTTATCATATTTCACTTGCAGTCTATGGCACTGGTCGTCGATTTAGTAGAGATGTGTGCGATTGCACTTAAATATAATTGAATTAAACTAGAGATAATAAGCGGTTTCTATAAATTTTCACACATTATTCACTTCATTAATTTCGCTTTGTTTACAGAATAAACGGCTATTATAAATTTTCCTTTTCTTCTAACAATAAGATAGGCTTAATAATCGGACCTAAGCACCGTCTCTGGTTGCGGAAACGAAATCCATTTGAAGCTATTCCCTCGATGATACAGCGCAGGTAAGAAATTGCGAGTCGTAATTCAACCCGAATTCAATACCGAAGGCAACTCAACTCTGATGAGTCAATGCTGACAAGAAACCAGCCCTGCTCTAACTATTTTTCGGATTCCTTCCACCGGTTTTGGCTTGTATTAAAACCCTTATAAACTACCGTCTGTCGCGCGAAAACCGAGTCGCAAAAACGAGATTAATGTATCAACAATCTCGCACAAATTCATCTCTATACGGTTTTTCAAGCCTGAGTTATTCGTAGAGGTATTTCAGTCCAAATAACAATTATAGAAGTTTTTATCAGTATGATGACACCATGATCGAGTCCCACAGAACATCTGTTTCTCTGTTGTCTCTTAGTTTACCAATGAAACTGATTAATCATCAATCGACACTAAATAAAAATTATTAACAAGAGAGTGGTTAAATAGAGATTGAATCCGGTCAAATGATAAGTGGTTTGATCATTTTATACCGACTTAGGAACTGAGCCACGCGAAGACCTAATAGAAATTCAAACATGATTCCTAAACGAAAAATCATATTGACCTGAAAACTGGTAAAACGATAAGTTGTTAGGAAGTATTATCCCATCAGTATTGTATTATGAAACGTAAAAATCAGGCCCGGGTTGTTCAAACGTTGGATAGCGCTATCCAGCGGATAAATATTGGAGAAACTAAATATTGGAGATTTATCCAGCGGATAGTGCTATGGCACCCTTTAAACATCTAGGGCCAGAAGGATTGGTGAAAAATTGTATTTATTTCAAAATATGATGCAAACCAGTGAGGAGGTAAAAATGTCTTTAGTTCAGTTTATCACTGTAACACCTCACTGAGTTAGATGATGGGATTACTAGAGGATAGCTAAAATATCATAAAAAAGAAAGTTCGATGCAAAAATCACAAGTGCCCTACGAATGAATGAATGAATGAATGAATGCCCTGAACCCCACGAATCTGATAAGAGAGCGTCTAATCGCCCAGTAATTTTGAATTTTCTCGGCTGCCCGTATGCAAATGTTAGTGAGAATGGAATAGCCGAGATTATCAGTGATAAACCATATTTTTAAGCAGGAAAAATTATTTACTTTACCAGCTAAATCAGACTTTCCTGCGAGAAATTTAATTTCCTTTAAACTCCTAAAGTGTTTCCCCTATTTTTTTAAAAGGCGAAGTTAAACTGCTCTCGTAATTTTCGTGTTAGCCTAGATATTTGTTAACTTTTACTGTTTAAGTGATCCTGAATTATACGCCATCTTCTTTATGCTCTTGTACCCCCAGGGACGTCAAAAACCTCACATGTCTACCCCCACTATGTACATGTATCTTTAACAACATCATTACATATCAGCTCTTTGCTTCTCCTTAACCCTGTATCTCACTGCTACCCTCTCAGGCAATTTTTTTCATTGTGCTGAACGTGTAATATTTTCGCGTTAAACCTTATTGCCACGTATTCCTAAGAGGTATAATGAAGACCACGGTAGATTTTCCCTCATTAGAAGCAAGATGTCTACCGAGCACCAATTCTGTGTACACTTCTTCTCGATTTTCTTCACATTTGCTCTCATTTACCAAGAAATTGAGGGTATGAACGATAGCGAAATTGATGTTTTTATTGTGTGTTTCATACATACATGCTCGTAAAATTTTGATTTAGTGCTGAAGAACTGTAAGTTACAAGAAACGCTTTGATTTCACGAAGGAAGAAGCATTGTTCACAAGTAGTTACTTTTTAATTAACCCAGTATCTTTATGGTCAAAACATGACGAATAGTCGTACAGTGACACTTAATAGTTTGTTCTTATTTCCACCACAGGACTCAGCTTCAAAGCAGGAAAATTCAATGTGACCACAACTTTGAGTCTGTTTGCCTGTAAGAATGTTTCTTTTGAGGAGCCTTTTCACGGTGGACAAGAAATTAAAATCTTCATTTCTAAAAGCCATGCAACGGAAGGTTCTACTCGAGCTCGTGGAAATGGTGCAGCAATTTGGGTGGAATCTGTGAATAACAAGGCATTTACTGTCTGTGTTTTGGAGTACGGAGATGGCTCAAGTAGCGCTTCGCAAGTGAACTGGATGGCGCTGCAATCTGTACCTGCTGGCGCTCAACTAGGCACAGCTTCTTTAAACGCCTGGACTACTGGAACAAAGTGTAAAAGAATCGCTTTTGAAAAGGTTCGATTAGTTCAGTTTTTGATATTTTTTTTTGTAATTTTATTTCGTTTGTCTCCTTCAGCCTTTCACTTTATACTCGTTATTTCATGTCTATTCATAAAAAGTGCTAGAGTCATGCCCAAGTTTGATAACGTTGTTGTTGTTGCTAGGCAGGTGCTGTGACGTGTTTTCTTAGTATTACCTGTTATGTCATCTTACATTTTTCCGTGTTTGTCATATTTCTTGAAGAGATGAAAAGTTTGATTGATAGACTGGGATAAGCTCAACAGAATAGTGTTATGTTTATCAGTTACCGTGACGTCATTAATGTGGCGGCCATATTGGCTGCCATCTTGGATTTTATTTAAAATTCGTTTTTGCTATAATTTGTCTTTGAAAATTAAGTTTAAAGTATGCTGTAATCAAATATTTTTCTTTTTTTGGAACTATTCTATGTGTAATTTTTTTTTACAAAGAAAGTAACGCTCATTTTTCTCAGAAGTGGCTTAGCCTTATGCTATTTATGACGTCATATCTTGCTATTATAGCAACCTTCCATCACCAAATTTGAACGGAATTTGCCCTAGGAATAAAATGAGCAGTTACTGGAAAGAAAAGGCTTTGGTTGAAAATCCGCTTTTTGAAAATATTGGGCAAAACCTGTGCGCTTCTACCAATTCAATTGATGTTAAGTTTCAAGTTCTAAATCTTCAATCTCTTTCTTGCTCTTAATTTGTTTTGACAGAGAAGAACAAGAAAGAGATTAGAATGAAGAAACAGAAATAGAAGAGAAAAGACAGGGCTTTAAAGGACCAGACAGAGTAAACTGAAGCAGCTAATATACAGAAAATTAGATCAACAAAATAAAACAACTTTTGAGAAACAAGGGGGTCAAGTAAATATATTACTTAAAGTAACAGACCGATAAGAAGATGAGAAATAAATCAAGAGTTGAAGAAACTGAAAAAAAGAGCAGTGAACTTATAGTTTATGTCCGAGTTAAATAAACTTGCAGGTAGATTTATTTACAAAGGATGCTGGGAAAAAAAGAAGGGAGTAATAGAAGGGTTTAAAAAGTAAAGAAAAAAAAAACACTGAAACAAATTTTGGTTTGGTTTTCTTGATTGTTTTGTTGTTTTTTTTGTCTGTTTTCCCTAATTTTCGTATTTTGACTCTTGACTCTAAACATGGCCAAAGAAAAATGATTACAAAAACATTCAACTTTCATTTGTAAAATCCTAAGAAATATTTGATTAATCTATGCAAGACTCTCATAAAAAAGTTCCATTGAAATAGTGACACTTCAGGGCTTCGTCCTCAAATTTAAGAGTTGGAGTATGAAAATATCACGCCATAATGTGGTCTAGGAATAAAGGGGTTAATTGTTTTTTAAATATTTATTTCATTTAACACTCCACTTTACCTGCCCTCGATCAGCAACAGTGCTGCTTTCCATGGTAGAAGTTATAGTTTCTCTTCTTTGTCATCTTTGTTCCTTGAAAATATTTTATGCATAATATCATTTGTTCATATTTTTCCTCTTTCAGCGTTTCCAGGCTCTTCCAAATATCTTCGTCACTGTTCGTCACCATGTTCTTAAAAGACCTCAAGACGCTTTGGCCCTGTGGGTAGATGACTTGCGCAAGGACAGTTTTAAACTCTGCGCCAGAGAAGTTAAGAGTTTTGACGGAATTCACAAAAATATCAAAGTCGTAAGTAATAATCTAGATAATTGCTTTCTTCGAAAACTAATTGTTTTGTTAGTAGTGGAGTCTTTTGGAACTAAGTAGAATTGCGCGAACTCTTAACCACAGAACGAATTTTATGCACTGTCATGTTGGTGTTTTCATTAACACCAATATAGATTGTTTTTCGCACAAAACAGTACGCAAAACACTACAATAGCTTATTCAAAATTGCCAAGGCTCAGTATCGTCATACCTTGTAACCGTAGCAACTTTTTTCAACAAAATTTGTAAAAATGTGCCTAGGAAGAAATAAACGTTTAATGAAAACGGTGAAGCTCGATTACTTTTCTATCTCATCAATTCCCCACCCCCTTCTTGTGCATTTGAGAGCAAAACAAAAATTAAATAAGTGGCGTTGTTGGGTACCCTTGCTTTGCTTTCTTCTTGGTTTGAAAGCATAATGACAGTAACAACAAGTGTTACATTTATAGGCTCAAAATTCTTGCTTCATATCTTTACCTCTTCCCTGCAGGATTGGATGGCTTTTACCAAATTGAAGACTGACAATTTCACCTTGACTGATAGTCTCGTGTTTACAAACAACAACTCACCATCAAACAAACAGGACAACGACGCTATTTGCCAGGTAGTGCCATTTGACTCGTGTTTTAAGGCTTGCCTCAACCAATTTGTGGGCTTTAATTTCAAGTACAAACATTTTTCTCATCTTCACTTAGTAAGCAGTTTGATTCTATCTGATGCGGTTTTTCATTGTCTGTCTAAGTCACGTGACTGGCACTGGCCTTCTAACCGTCAAAATGTTTCACCGACCAAGTTAAGAGGCTTAGTCAAACTGTATTCTCCTTATTTTATCGTTTTTGTATGGCTTATAGCCAGAGCTTTAGAGAGCCAGCTTTTAATTATGTCCATGTAAGTTTTGTCGGAAACCGTCAATTAAGAGTCAAGTCACGTGACTTAACAAACATACTAGGAACTGATAAAGCATAGAATGAATACCGTCTTAAAAGGCAGAATGGTGTTAACAAACATCATCTTTAGACCATTTTGACGTCTAAAATTTTCGAATGCTTGATATGCAAATGTATCCAATTTAAAGAAACACGTTTTGTGACGTCATCAGGAGATAGATAATATCTTTGAATATATTGTATCCTTTCAAAAGACAAAGTTCAATTTTCCACAGGTATTTAGTTGGTATGAGAAATGAGATAATGGATGTTAAGATAGTTTTTCTTGGAAAGTGATTACCTATTTCTTATGCTATTTTTTTTATTCTTGGTTTCAGAAAGTCAAGTTCCAGGATGCTTTTTATGCCCCTCCGGTTGTAGTGGTGTCTCCTAGACTTGGTTACAATAACAACAAATCACGTTTCTCGGGATCTGCACCATGCAACTTAGTTACTGCCTGGGTTGAGGTTAGAAACATATAGTCTGCCTATTCTTCCTGTGGTTCTAATAGGGAGAATTTGTTTAAAAGTAAAGAAATGTTGTTTTTACCGTTGTCCTTATACTCACGTTAAAAACTTAGATTTTTCCAACGACGTTTTGCGGGGTATGTAAAAGGAATGAAGGCTATTTAACTGGTTTCACATTTTCATATAATTATGATAGTACATTAAGCTATTTTAACGAATAATAAAACCAGGCTTTCCGCAAAGGAAACGTTCTTAAGATATTTTGTGCAGACTCTTAAGATATTTTGTGCTTTGGAAACTGATCATTTTTATAGTTTTGTACTCGTTTTGTTCTTTAAAACAAAGGTGTAAGATCTAACAGGTTCTTAACAATTCAGTATACGCGATTTCTTACTCTTCTTGCACTAACCCTTGGTTTAACCATCAATAAATCGACAAGTCAGTTGAAATTTGAAAACAAAAAGTATTGTATGACTTTTTTGTTTTACTAACATACATTGAACAGGTTTACTCTAGTTCAACAAAATGCTATATTTTGTGACATGTGAACTTAAAGTATTTCTTTCGCTGTTTTGGAATATGCTTAGAATACGTCTACAAACGAAACAGAAGTGTGTGTGAGAAGCTACAACAATGACGAAAACGATAAGGATATCATAAAGGTCGATTATATGGTAATTGGAGGTACGTAATAAATTATGTAATGTAAAATAACGTAACAGCAATGACTTTTATCTGTAGACAATCACGGTGCTCTCCTAACAATAACAATAACATAATAGTGATTGCCTGGACAATACTAAAATACATATGTTTAATTTCGATCAAATTTTATCCTAAATTGAAGTTTTTTTTTCCTTTGTTTCAAATCAGTCAGGTTATACATTACCAAGCTCCAAAACAAAAGAAAGTGAGATTAAAAGCTAGGTTAAAATTCAGCAATATACGACATATGTGGAACCGCTCATGTGCTTTAGGCTGTGGTCACATTATACTGGATAACGAAAAGCTATACTGTATAGTATAGTGTGTGAACACCAACATGTATCCAACATGTGACTCTCGACTATAGAGATCGGCGAGGCACAGCCTCTCTTTGTCACAACCGCAACAACCGCAATCACGCCGCAACAACCGTTTTTTTTTGTGTGAACAGAAGCCCTACTCGATATGATTTTGGTGGCGGCGCAAAAGCTATTTGTTATAATGTGAAATTAACCTTAACCTTTACCCAGTTCCCTGATAACTCAAAATTCCAGGCTGTTTTATCTATTGACAAATTCGAATTGAATGAATCTGAAATGATGCCCTCTGATTCCCTCACTTGTATGTTTGTCTTTTAGACTTGGATCCTTGTATAGATGTAACATGTCATTATCACAGTCTGTGTAAGGCTTTTGGACCTAATGAT